>VZRN01000230.1:651-84942 GCA_013397935.1 Dasyornis broadbenti
TTCCCTTCCCTTCCCGGAAGCTTCCCGGAACCTTCCCGGAACCTTCCCGGAACCTTCCCGGAACCTTCCCGGAACCGTCCCTTCCCGGAACCTTCCCTTTCCCTGCATATACTTTCCATGAGAGCCTGGATTCTCAGTAGCGATATCTGGTGAATTCCAGACTCCATGAGACTCAGTCCATTATCTTATTGATCCCTCTTTAGTTCCCCTTTTGAGATCAATTTGAGGAGTAATTTTATAATTCAACAGGTGTTCTCATATTATAAATATTATACTTGAATACAATGAAAATGAGCAGCCATGTAATTTGGTGGTCTGGAAGACACAGAATGTTAGACCAGTTGGGGTTGGAAGGGACTTCTGGAGGTCACTTTGTTCACCCGCCCTGCTCAAGCAGGAACTATCCAAAGCCAGTGTCCCAGGACTGTGTCCAGATGGTTTTTGAATACTACCGGTTCATGGTTCCTAGTGCCAGCCTGGGAGAGTCGTTTTCCAGCAATACTTGAGATTTTCCATGTCTGCAACAAGTGTTTCTGGTGACCACGTGTTGGGTCTCCCCAAAAGATTTGTAAGGAAAGACCTCAGCTGCCTGGCGGGTACCTCAGATTTGAATTTCGTACCTGTGTGAGTTAGACAAGATACAGCAACTGGCTAGATGAGCACAGGTGGTAGACTCATCTCTGAAAAGGTAAAAAACATTTTTAAATTTTCTGAAGTGCTGCAAGTTGAATCACCTGGAGAGCTCCCATAAAACCCTCTTACCAAGGTATAAAATTAATGCATCAAAGAGTGTGACTTTATTGAATTACTAAAAACAAAACATATGCAAATGCAGGAAGAGATTACCTAAATCTTGGCAATAATTGACTGTGGATGTTCATTCTGAAATGATCCAGTCAAATGCTACAGTTGGCTTTTTGGAAAGCCAGCATAGTGGTGGAACTCTCCTGTTTGCACTTCTTTCCGAATGAACAGGGAGGTGAAGGAAAGATGACAAAGTTTGAACCTCAACCACAATCAAATGAGTCTTCCGATATTTGATACTTTCTTATATTTTTTTATATAGTCTGGTCTCTGATGTAAATTAATATCAAATTCTACTCCTAAATGGATAGATACGGCTTTTCCAACACAGTGTATGATAACATACAGTTTACCCCACAACCAAGGTAAATGTTGCCTGTTGCTTAACTTGCTTTGTTCTTAGAGATGACATCAGACATGGGTATTTATAAGCCATAACATCTCTGACAATATTTCAGAAAACTACTCACAGTATTAAAATATTACTCCAGTGATATTGGCTACTGAAATCATTAATTTCCTTTAGTTGGCACTGAATGCACCAAATGATGATAATACAATATGTGACCTCTCCAATGCTTATAAATATTATAGATGCTTTTGCAGAAGTTTCAACACTGTGTCAAAATATTTACTTACTTATTGTGGAATTGGGCTTATAATGAGCTAAAGGATCCTGCCTCATTCATCCAAAATAATTGAAGGGATAATTGAGTGAAAGCAATTTCTCCCAGCCACCTGCATGAGGAGCATTTGTTGAAACTGCCTTTTCTTTGTAACCAATTATCATGTTGGTTACTGACGGTATCACATTGAACTTCATTAACCAGCAGCTCCTGGATCCTGCAAAACCGAATGTGCTTAATTATAATCCCAGTCTATTATGCCATTGCAAACACACCCTAACTATAAAAATTAGATTTATTAATTGCAGCTTTAATGCTGAACGAAGCAATAGTACAACTAGATTTTTGCAGCTGGTGTTTGGCATGGAGCTTGTGTGGTGGGAGAGGGAAACACTATATTGACAACTGAAGGGTGTTTTTTCACCTTTGTAATAGCTCTCAAAACTGAGAGTGATATTGTGCCAGTTGACAACTTTGTCTTGCAGCACTTTCACTACTAATCAACAATTTTGGGAGCAGTGGAACTGATGGAAAGGATTGTCGCTGACCGCTTGACCGCCCGGAAGGCCAAGCAGGCGATGTGATTTCAGTGCCTTGGCCGCGAGACATCCTGCAGCTTGGCAGTCTGATGCGAGTCCCCGGTGTTGCAATCCGCTTCTGGGCTCTCTGTGGGGCTGGCCGCAGTCGGGTGTTACAGTAGCGAGCGGCGGAGACCAAGGAGGAGAGAGGGACTCTCTGCTGCAGCAAACCCAAGCCTTTGTTACCCGCCCCGAGGGCCGGGAAACAGAAGCCAAGGATGAGGAGCAACAAAAGAGCAGAAATGGCGGTTACACACCATTTTATACCGGGGGAAAAAAGGGGGGGAACAAAGGGCTAAACCAATAGGGAAATGACATGTAATGACAGCGAACCAATTACAGAGGGTTTGAGGAGGGACTTATTTAAACAAACCAATGGGGTTAACAGGGAAACAGAACTCTCTAGATGTGAGGGATGGTACATCTAATCCTGGGGGAGGACACTTACTAGGATTGACATCCGTGGGGTGTGGCTGGCTCCTCAGCACCGCCTTTGGCATAACTGCCAGGCTCATCTTCATCACCACTGTCATGGGCAGGAAAGTCCACCCACTGGATCTCTTGGTTAATTCGGAAGCCAAAGGTGGGCTGGGCCACCGCCACAAAGGATGACATTTAGCTGGAAAATTAAGACACCTATATTTAAGTGGCTATGTCATTTTAGAATAGAATAATAGAATAGTTTGATTTGGAAGAGGCCCTTAAAGGTCGTTTAGTACAGCACACCTGCCATGGGCAGAGACAACTTCCACTATCCCAGATTGCTCCAAGCCCCATCCAACCTGGCCTTGAACACTTCCAGGGATGGGGCAACCTCAGCTTCTCTGGACAACCTTACCTATTCTGCAATTCTGTGATTCATCTGTGTAAATACTGCTGACTTCATCAAAAGCATTAACATCATCAGAAATAAAAGAAGTAGGATAAAATCAGGATAAAGCAACAGAACTTACAACTGAAGTATGATGGCATTCCTGTAAAGACAGATGTCTGCATCATAGTTGCTTGATTTCTTTTAGAAGTGAATGGGAAAAAGGTGGCATGATGTGATTCCTATTGGAGACTTTAGTATTTCCTGTAGGATGAGATGAACTGAAATTGAGAAATACCAATTTCTTCTTTTGACCACACTAGGAAGGCTATTAGGCTTCCAAAGGGATTTTCGCTTTGTTGTTCGCCAGAACTGCAGGAACTGCACCTTCGGGGCTTACTTCAATGGCTTACTGTGCAAGCAAATGACTTGAAGAGTAATATCTAAGTAGAGAACAATTATTCTCTTGTGCTTCCATCTACATCATGCAGGGAAAGGACAAAAGTTTAAAGAACAAGTTGGTTTTTTTATCTGTCAGAGAAATTTCATTGAACATCTGCCCAGCACCTATAAATTAAATATCATCACCAATATGTCTGTATACACATATATGGGGTTTACGATTTCCTCTTTACTGACATTTTAAAGGGGAGTTTTTATCCTTTTAATCTCAAAGCTTTTAGTTCATATATTACTTTTCTTATAAAATTTAACCACAAAAGTTTACAACCCTCCCTCCCCACAAAAAAACCCCACAAAACCCTGAAACCACATTTTCAAGATTGTTTTTGGTAGGGACCTTCTTTCCTTACAGATTCACCATCATTCTTCATTGACTTAATGTGGAGAATAATTCCTTCCCAAATCAGGTTTTTTTTTTTCATTATTGGGCTGCAATCAGTGCAATCATACATTTAGCAAAAAGCCATTGACCCTCATGACAAGAAACTTTCCTGGTAAGGGAAATTTCTGGATGAACAAGCACCATGACTTAGACTCTCGATTTTAATTTTTTTTTAAATTCTGCTGCTATGAATAAAGAAAAATCATTAAAACCCCCTCTAAATTGGTATATTCTAGTGCCATTCCTTATTAAAAAAACAACAAAGCACAATTTAAAAGGAGATACCATCATCTATGTCAGAATGTGGTGCTCCTATGATGAAGTAGGAGCAGTGACTAAAATCAGCAGCATTATCACTGAGGTGGAAAAGGAACATCAGATATCCTGGCTGACGTCTTGCTCGTTTGGATATGCTGTGGAAGTATTGACGTAAAGAAAGAATTCTGGAGTCAGGTAATTCAACCTCTTAATCATTGTGGAATTGAGCAGGAATTTTGTCAATGAGAAAAATTAGTCTGTGACCCAACTCTTGGAATTCTTGAGTCTAATAAGGTTTTTAAAAGGCTTTAATAATGGATGAATTCCATTTAAAAAGTAATTTATTTAGGAAGACATGATAAACCTTTTCCTGTTTCTATATACACAAAAATATCATCCACGTGTTTGATATCTGAAGATCTTAAAAGATATTTAATGGTATTATTTTCTGTAAAAAAGTAAGTATGGTGGAAATCAAGATTTGATAATCAGAACAATAATGCTAGGGGCTAAATAAGATGCCTTTTAGAAGTTCTTTTCCAGCCCGAACCATCCTAATATTCTATGTTCAAGGCTAACATCCTTCACTACCTGGATAAGTATGTTCAAACCTTCAAGGAAATAATAAAATGGCCAAAATTCTTGTTATCCTGGCCATTGACTTTAGCTGAACTCAGTGCTGAGCATGCTTTCAACTTTGACCAGTCAAAGACTTTGAGACAGGAAAATATAAATTGTGTCTATTTTTAAGTACCAACTTGATTCCTGCTAAGTCAGTGCAAGGAAAATGGAGCATGTCCTTGCTTAATCACCTGAGAAAAGTGTTTGGATAAACCTCGCGAGCCGTAGATTGTTATATTATTCCTTTATATTAGGAATTTCTCCAAGAAAAGAGTGGTTAGGGATTGGAACAGGCTTCCCAGGGCAGTGGTGGAGTCACCATTCCTGGGAGGGTTCAGAAAATGAGCAGATGTGATATAGTTCATGGTGATACTCAGTCAGATGTTGGACTTGATGGTCTTGGAGGTCTTGTCCAGTCTTAATAATTCTGTAATTCTCTTCTATTCTATAATTAGAACTAGGAAGTGTTTTAATGGATTGGTCCATTATAACGCATTGGTCCTCAGATAACAAAGTCCCATCTGTGTTTTAAACAAAGCCAGTGGGTGTTGGCACACACTTTGTTTAACTGTGAAAGTATTTTGCATGTATAAAATGGAGCTTACAAAGAATTAGGGGTTATATTTTAGAAATTCTGCTTTCCAACTCCTCTAGCTAACTCTTAAGTAATTTCAGAGCTGTAGCTGTTTCTAATTTGCAACAATAAAATTCCTCAGAGGTTGGTACACCATACGTTTTTACGAATATGCACATAAGTGTCCATTTCCTAGAATAACTGAAGAGTTAGTGTTGGAATTCCTGACTAGGTTCAGGTTTGACTCACAAATATGACATTCCCTGTCATTTGAGGAAGCAGAGCTTGTCATCCTCCTCTGAAGGTGCTTTTTGTGTAACACAGAGACTGGACCCCAAAGGGAATCCTGGGTGCTGTTTAAATGTAATGAAGTGTAATTAACGTGATAAATATCAGCAACAGAAGCTCCTGGATGCAGCTGGCAATGTTCCACTTTCCCGTGGCACTTCAGTGACTAAAATACATTGGAAAAAATGTGGAGGGAAAGGGCTGAGTTTCTCTTCCTAAATGGAAGTTCAAATGTTTGACGCTTTCAACCCCAGCACAACCAACTTCTGCTTTTGACTCCTGATTTCATTTTCATCCCAGTGTCCCTTTAGAAACTTTTCCCTTTATTGCTTGCTCAGTACCTGACTCAAGAGAAAGGGATTCAGCACTGCAGTGGGGATGAATAAATTAACATCAACAAGGCGCTCAGCAGAGTGGGTGGATGTTAGGAAAGAGAAGGAAATATGGATCATTCACCAGGGCTTCCCATTTAATTGCAAAGTTTGGTTAATCTGTAACAACCTTCTCCTTTCTGGAAGAGCTGTTTTATTTTAATGTCATTTTAACTTTCACCTCCATGTAGCCATATTACACTCTGTGCCTATATTGCTCTACACAGCAACAAACTACTGTGTATACACATTTATATCTATACAGAGGAAGAGGGAGAGCAAGAGAGAGGGAGTTTTTGACAATCACTAGAATTAACTCAATTGTTTCTTCAGCACAGTGAAGTCTGGTTGAGTGGTTCTTCATGTTAAATCCTTCTCGAACACCCAAGACTCTAAAAAAATGTAAGCAATAAGTTTTATCATAATAAAAAAATCAATATTAGTAGCTCAATCATGAGTAAATTTGAGATAAAATAGCCAAAGAAAATCTTCATATGCTATCACTTTGGTGATATTTCTTCCCCCCTCCCATTTTTCTCTCATTTTAGCATATCTATGCTATAGCTAAATTTCAACTCATGGTTTTTTGAGCATATTTTTGAGCATATATCCCTGGCATAGGGGCTGAGAATTGAACACCTGGAGAGTAACTTAAGGCAGGAGCCATTTCCTCTGCTTTAGACATGGACTGTATAAATCTTTTAAGTTCTTCATCTAGACTCTTTTTACAGCCAGTGAGAGAGAGCTCCTGGTTGCAATTAATCTCATCCTAACTGGATGGTTAATAAAGTTTATGTACACCAATTTAAATTTTCTCTCAGCTTTAGTTCAGTCAATGTTCAGAAAAGAGCTACTGTAGACTGGCTACAGTATCACTGAAAATAAAAATTTCCTGGAGCACATCTGATTTTGTTTTCTGTATTTCTCTGTCCAGCTGCAGCAAATACATCTGTAAGACTGGAAAAAAGGGTTGCTGCTGAAAGGGAATGAGAAAACTCTAATTTTACCAACCACATTTTCTTCCAAACTGAGATAAATCCCTTTTTCAATGAACCCACATGTAATGATCTGGGTTTTGTCATAAAGAGAAAAGTCAAACAGGTGTAGAAACCACCACAAGTTAATTCCTTTACTACTCAATACTTAATTAGAAAGGTAAGACAAGTCTTGAAGCAGTATCAATCTCTACCACATAGGCTGCATGATGCACCCCACTGTGCGTGCACACATACAAATACAGATGTTCAGGAGCTCTTGTACTCACTTGAAATCCCATGTTTGCAACTGTTAGTGGTTTCTCTAAGGCTGTTGTGGCATCTTAAATCTTTTTCCTATGCCTTGTACGCAGCTGATTTGACATGTCTTAGGCAAAAATTCGCATTTTGCGGCTGTGACAGAAGTGTGAAGGTTTTTATGGAGATAGATGTGATGATGGGTGACAGGAGGGATCAGTGGGGTTCTGAGTGAAGATGTGGGTTTGCAGGAAGTTTCAGGGATGTGAAGGGGGGCTTAGGGGTGAGACCAAGAAGTTGCGATAAAGGTTTGAAGGGTAGTGAGTGATTTCAGAAAGTTATTTCATGGAGAAAACAGCCTTTCCCCTTTCCTTTTCTTTCCTTGACTTCCCCTTGACAGCTGATCAGGCTGTGAAGTAGCAGTGGGACTGTAGAACATACTGGAGACTGGCAGTCTCCTTCTCCCCAGAAAGCACCTTCTATCTCTAACATTCCTTTATAGGAATGTAGAATCACAGTATGATTTAGATTGGAAGGGGACTTAAAGATCATCCAGTTCCACCCCCCATGCCATGGGCAGGGACACCTTCCACCATCCCAGGTTGCTCCAAGCCCTATCCAGCCTGGCCTTGAACACTTCCAGGGATGGGGCAGCCACAGCTTCTCTGGGCACCCTGTGCCAGGGCCTCAAGACCCTAATTTTAAAAATGTATTTTTCATATTTACTCTAATGCTTTCCTTTTTCACTTTAAAACCATCACTCCTTGTCCACTGCTCCTTGTTCTGTCACTACAGGCCCTGATGAAAAGACTCTCTCTGCCTTTCTTATTGGAAAAGGACCTCTGGACCCACGCCAACAAGTCCATGTCTTTCCTGTACCAGGAAACCCAGACCTGGGTGCAGTATTCCAGATGTGGGTCTCACGAGCGTGGAGTAGAGGGGAACATCCCCTCCCTTGACCCTCTGGCCACTCCTGTGATGTAGCCCAGAACGCAATCAGCCGGGACTGACTCCCTGGAACTCTTGGGCTTCCATCACTCCAGGGTAGACGGGGAAAGGATCTGTCTGGTTCTACCTTGGGACAATGCAAAGGGGAGAAAGGTTGTAGGCAAAGCCTGGAACAGCCCTGGGAAACTGGACTTGGGGCAGGAAAAAGCATGGCAAAGACAATGGCAGTGCTGGGAGGGACACAGAAATGTGTCTCCAGTCACTTGCTCTGCTGTAAGGCAGCAGAAAGAGAGCGACACTTGTCTCAGAGTTCAAAATCTGTTTTTTCTCCATAATCTCTACATATAAACAGTTCAGGAGGCTGAAAACCTGCTTGAACCTGATGAACCTGAAAATCTACTATGGCTTGGCTGTTATGCACTGGGATTTGGTGAACTGCATAATAAGAAAATAATTACGAGTTTCATTGCATTCAGGGCCACAGCCTGGAACTGACAGCAAACATTACTCCAGGCTCCTGGTCTGACCTCATGTAATAGGTGAGCTCAGCCCCATCACTGTCCTCGAGGTGAATTTTGACAACAATAAAAATCTGGGCAAAGGGGAAAGATGGTTGTGTTAGACTTTTCCCATTGTTCCTTCAGCTGAAAGACATAGAAAACTTATGTTGAATAACAGGAGACAAGGGAGCCCTTCTACCAAAGATCAGTTCTGTAACTCAAAGAAAGTTAAAAACAAACAAAAAAACCCCCCAAATAAAAATCAACATCTGGAACTATTTCATGTCTAACTCTTCTAAAAGGAGGAAACCAAGCTCCGAGGTCCAGTATGTCACATTCCAAAATGTTCATGTGTTCATCTTCACATCATGGGATCAGAACATGGATATGTAGCCAGATTCCTGGACAATTTGGCAGTGGTAATCTACATTTTGTAAGTATGAATGTAGAACAAGCTTCCACTGGTTCATTTGCTTTCACAGGAGCCAGATTAACCAGCAGTGCGCATCCAGCACGAATCCATGGCTGATTATGTGACATCTTTATCCAGTGCTGCTCAGGGGCCACAGGATGACAGATCAGAGAGCTGATGGGTTTCTCTTAAAAATGTCTCACCCATATTTCAAATTCCATCAACCCACTCATGTCTTCCATCTTTGACTCTCCTTCTTGCCTGCTTCCATGGCCACTGGAAACCAGGACACAGCTATTTAACACCAAAAACTTGATGTAGAAAGTTGTAGAAGCGGAATTTAATTGAACAGCTTAAATAACAGACACACCCAAACAAAGGGAGAAGATCCAGCATGGAATCTCAAAATCACAGAACGGGTAAGATTGGAAGGGACCACTGGTGGCGTCATCAGATCCAAGCTCCCTGCTCAAGCAGGGTCATCCCAGAGCACAATGCCCTATTCTTTATTGTCCACTTCACAGTGGTGGTTTCCATTTTTTTATTTGAATCATATTTTGATTGACATTCAGCCAAAGGCATCAGTGAATACTCATTACTGTCCCCATGAAAGGTGCAGAGACCAAGGCTTCTGATACACAGACATCCTGGATGAAGCTCTTGTAATTACATGAGGCTTTTAAATTCTCTTAAGTCACTTTTAGGACACTGAAAATAATGTCCAAGGAAGCTCTGAGATTAACTCATTCTTAGTTATCCATTACTCAGGGAGTGCTGGGCTAAGTGTAATGGTGTGGAATAAGAAAATCTGTATTCAAAGCCTACACATACGTTGTTTTATGCCACACCATTGTGCTTAATCCTCTGTTCAGTAGATCACACTGCAAAAATAAATTGGCATAAAATAAAATATATTCTGAAAAGAAGTAGGAAGTTCCTCCTGACTGACAGCGGCTTGCAATGCCAGGGCTTGTTCTATATTCATACTTACAAAATGCAGATTATATTTCTCTCATGCTGGCAAGCCAATAACTAAGCTTCACTGCTTTTGGCATTCACTAGATTTTTGTCATACCTCCCTAATATGCCTTAAGGGTACTTGTTGATACCAAGAATTGAAACAAAGCTTATGCTTTTGGTTGCCAAGTCACTTCAGCCAGATGGAAACATAAATCTGGAGCCAGAAAATATTATTACTGTTATTTGAATTTCGAATGTAAATGGTGGCTTTGTCTTTACCATGTAAATGTTTCTTCTGTCATGGAAAAGTCTAACATGAAAAATATCTATCTCCTTCAGGCTTCCTTTGTTGCTGTCCTAGCAAGTTGGCTTGAATGTGTTGTGAGGTCTCTAACCCAGTTCTCTAATAAATAAATAAATAAATAATGAATGAATGTTCCGTGCTCCTTTATGGAATTTATTTTCTCTTCAGCTGAGGAAAGAATCACAATGAATAAAGGGTGTAAGACAAAGCCAGGCAAATCACAGCAGAGCACTGCACATGTATTTAACGCAGAAGGTTGAACATCCCTAATAGTTCATCTCGGTGCCTTTAAATCCATACCGGTTGTCTTTATGGAATATTAATTCTCATGCATCTTCAGGGGGGTTTAGGATAATACAGTGGTATATTGATGTTAAGGTATTATTACTGTACTGCGCAAAAGATGTCAGAAATTTTTACCATCCCTTTATCAATCTATGAAATTCCAAAGTCAACCAACAGTAAAGGTCTTAATTTGCTGGGATTGCACTCAGGACATCTGTAAAATAGCAATACTTTCTGATTGTTTGTGACCTCCTTATATGAATGTTATTTTTCTCCATAATTTGTCTGGGAAGATTTAATTAAAGGAGAAAAATGATGTGAAATAGAGAGCAGGGTGTCACTGCGACACTGAACTACTTCAATAAAAGGAGGTGTTTTCTCTGTGTGAATAAAACAGATGCTGAGGTACTCTTCTGAGCATCAGCAGTTTTTTTTGGTATTTACTCCTGAGAGTGGAAATTAAAATTATCTTCAAAAAATAATAATTAACCAATGTGTATCATCATAGAATCAGAGAACCTCAAAATCATAGAAGCTGAGAATGGTTTGGCTTTGAAGGGACAATAAGGATAATCTATTTTCAACCCCCAACTACGGGCAGGGACACCTTCCTCTGGAGCAGGATCCTCCAAGCCCCATCCAGCCCAGCCTTGGATGCTTCCAGGGATGGGGCAGGCATGACTTCCAGTGCAATGCTGTGTATTATCTAACAGAAACTGCCTGGGTTTAACAGAGGCCATCTGAAACTATACAGTGTCACCTGACAAGAGTGAAGCCTTTAGCAGCTGTTTTTACATCAGTGTAGTCAATGCATCCCCACCTTGTTACACCAGAAATTCCTTATTCTCTCCAGGAGACATTAATCAGATGAAGCCGACACTTCCAGCCGTCCTGGCTGCAGTATCTGCTTCCCCTGTTCCACAGCAGGCAGCAGTGAAATAACCAGGTTCAGTAAACTTCCCCCAGCGTGGGACCAGTCCAGACCTCTGCTCTGCTCTGCTCTGCAGTGTGATGGCTCTCAAGAAAGGTGCCGTATTTTCTTGAGATGTGGAACTGCCCAGGGGAATAAAAACTGATGGGCCCACACCGTAGGAAGCACCAGCCCTCTGATTTAAACTTTGTGATTTCATCTTCTGTCCAGCCCAGTGACACTGGAGAGAAACAGCATCAGTCAGGCCAGGACAAAACCTAAGAGAAAAAGTGAGAGTTGAGGAGAAATCAGTGATGTTTTTATGTATTCCTTGCCTCCTATCAAATAAATGACAGGAGCACTGGAGACTTTTCCTAATCCTAATAAGCTGCATCCCCAGGGATGGCTGGGCTGCGTGGGATATATGGTGTGGTTCTGTGGCTTGCTGGGTCGCCAGAGCTGCAGGACTCAGGGCCCAGCCCTCTGACCAGGCTGTCCAAGCCCCTGCATCCCCCTGGCTGCTGTCCGAGCCAGATGGTCCGGGAGCCTGGATCAACACGAGCACCGGTGCTTGCAGGGCAATCTGCACACACCGCAGCCTTTCCAGGGCCGAGCCGAGCCTTCCAGCCTGAGCAGCCCCGATGGAGCCTGGCCAGTGCCACCGTCAAAAGGCGCTGCTGCGACAGACCAGATTGTCCCTCGGCAGCTGTCAGGGTACCCGGGGAGCGCCTTTTGCTTCGGGATCACACGTGTACACATTTTGCTGAAAGAATCCAGTGCATAGCTTCTCTTTTTTTTTTTTTTTTTTTTTTTTTTTTCATCTCTATTGCCGAAAACTGGAAATAATTAAATTCTTTAAAGGTTTNGATATATCTGCGTTTCTGGCGGTCTCTCCTCACGTACGTCAAGTTTTCTGTTCTGTGAAAACAGCCCTGTTCCCCATAGCTCTGGAATTTCTGCGTGATGATAAAACTCGGGTCTCCGAGCACTGCGGGTTTTAGCAGCGGCTAAAAGCACCATCTAGTGGCGTCGGGGGAGCTTACGGGGAACGGAGAAATTCTGGTTTGTTTGGAATCATAAAATCCTCAAAGTTTGAAAAGACCTCTAAGATCATCGAGGGCCACATCTACATGTTTTTTAAACCCTTCCAGGGATGGCCACTCCAACACTTCCCTTGGCAGCCTGTATCAGTGCTTAACCACCCTTTCAGTGAGGAAATTGTTCCCAATATCTAAACATCCCCTGGCACAGCTTGAGGTCGTTTGACTCTTGCCGTATTGCTTTTCTTTGGGAGAAGAGACAAGAGTCCGACCCCCACCTGGCTCCACTCTCCTGTCAGTGAGTTGTGGAGAGTGAGAAGATTCCCCCTGAGCCTCCTTTTCTCCAGGCTGAGCACCACCAGCCCCCTCAGCTACTCCTCATCAGATTTGTGCTCCAGGCCCTTCCCCAGCTCTATTCTCTTCTCTGAACATGCTCCATCATCAAAACGTCCTTCCTGAATTGTGGGCCCCAGAACTGGACACAGCATTCGAGATGTTGCCTCAGCAGTGCCCAGCACAGGGGGACAGTCACTGCTCTGGTCCTGCTGCCACACCATGGCTGGTACAGCCCCGGTGCCATTGGCCCTCTTGGCCACCTGGGCACACCTGGCTCACATTCAGCTGCTGTCACCAGCACCCCCAGGCCCTTTTCCAGTTTTCCAGCCATTCTGCCCCCAGCCTGTAGTGCTGCAGGGGTTGTTGTGACCCAAATGCAGAACCTGGCCATTCTCCTTGATGGATCTCATGCAATTTGCAGTTCATAAACTGAAGTCACAGACAGCAGAGGTTTCAGCACCTTCTTCTGGTGTCTCTCCATGGCAGCTGTTGAAAGATGCTTGCTTGCTGAAAGAAAAACTTGCAGGACGCCCAGAAGAGCAAACCCTGCTTCACTGCAGGTTCCACACCTTGGTGCCCCCGACGCCGCTCTTTTGCCTCCTCACAAACAGGATAGTGACAGTTTCATACTTTTCTCCCAGAAACTGTCAGCAAATCCTTCAGACAGGACTTAGATACTGCAGAGAAGAAAGGTTTCAAGCCAAAGGAAGTGTTCTGCTCTTTTCTGCCCTCTCACCACTGCCTTACCTCCTCCTCCTCCTCACATCCCCCAAGATTTCTGTCAGTCACAAGATCATAAAACCTAAAGTCAGAATAATTCAGGTCAAAAAAGGCTTCCAAGGTCATAAAGTCCAACCTTCATACTGGGCTTCAGAAGAGGATATGTTATTGGTGGCAAGACATATCTTCAGACACAGCACTCAGCTTTGGTCTGTGCCTTTCCCCAGTCAGCAGCCTGAGTGACCAGACTCCTTTGCTTCTACCCCAGTAAACACACGGATTCACCTGTCTTACTGGAGACTCACTCTCTAGGGACACATGGTTTGGGTTGGAAGGGACCTTAAAGTTGTTCATCCAGTTCCAACCCTCCTGCCACGGACAGGGACACCTTCCACTATCCCAGGTTGCTCCAAGTCACATCCAACCTGATGGATGAACACTTCCAGGGATGGGGCATCCACAGCTTCTCTGGACAACCTGTGCCAGGCCCTCACCACCCTCACAGGGAAGAATTTCTTCCTAATATCTAATCTAAATCTATCCTTCTTTACCTTAAAGCCACCACACCTTGTCCTATTGCTATATCGCTATATCTGCACTGTTATGGTGTCTCAGGGTTCTGTTGTGTAGCATTTCCCACCCCATCCCTGCATCTAAAATGTTGCAGCCTAAGGCACCTAGAGATTAATACTGGAATGATGGATGGGTCATGTGGGAACTTGGGTAGTAGATTAATGATAGAGAAGAAGGGCAGGAACCAGAGGCCAGGCCTTCACCACCTGAGTTGATGCACACTGCTTTGTCATGCTAGAAGGCATTAAAATTTCTCTTTTCCATCATGCAGGGCCCCCTATCCACACAACTGATCCACTTCCCTGCCTTTATCCCCTTCCATATGTATTGTATTATGCATTGTCCTTATCACCTTTTAATACCAGCCTTCCTTCCTGCTGCTTGGAAACATCTAGGGTCAGCTCCAAATGTTGAGATAATTAACAAACTTAAAACTGGGATCATTAATAAACCTGTGAGGTCTCAGGGATTTCACCCCCTATTCTCTGATGCATCAGGTACTGTATGTTGTGTAGGAGAAGCACAAAAGGACTTCTGCTTGGTGATGCCATGCTCAGAGCAGTTGTGAAGTCCTATCAAAAGAAGGGGTAATTGGCTATGGGGTAATCCCAGTTTTTTTCGCAGTCATCTTCAGTCTCAGTAAGAGCTCCAGGACATTCCTCACCTGATATGAGAGAGCAGTTTGGAGTTAGCCTCATTTCAGTGGCTTGGGCTTCACTTCTTCAGCATGAGATGCCAAAATCTGATGGAAATCACCAGTCTCACCAGTCCAGGGAACTTCTACAGCAAAAACGACTTCTTTTCTGTAATCCATGCCCAGCTTCTGGACTAAGAGGAATTGTCAAGGGTAGTGATGCCCCTGGGGCCTGACAGTCCATGAAATTTGATTCTTGCCTGTTGGGTGCCTCAGCAGTAAGTCAGTTCCCTCATGGGGATGGGATTTGAAATTGTGATTATGATATCAGTTGCAGTAAATGGCATAGGTTAAGAACATAAACAGTCCTTATTTTTCATATAAAATGCAGGAGGAATATATCTTGCTCCCCTGCTAAGTACAAAGAAAAACCATTTAGACTTGTCTTAAAACTAAAAATATTTAACTCAAATATTTCTGTCCACATGACTTTTATATAATTATAAGAGCACATAGTTAACACTTTGACAGATTAAATTAATTAAACAACTACTGGTTATATATTTCTAAAAGGTTGCATTTGCCCTAACCTAGAGAAAAATCTTCTCTTCTTTCTCTGTAATACTCCTTATCTGGTAGGTGTGTTAGGTTTTTGGCCAGCTAAATGTAAGCAGCAGTCCAAAAATCAGGAAAAAAGCAGGCAAGACACCTTTAATATACTGACACACACAGTCCTTGGTGATATAAGCTTGGCCAAGTGGCGTCTCTTAAGCTTCTTGTAATTCTTTTTGGGGTGAAAAAGCAGGTCTTGGAGCATAAACAACAACATGAGTAACAGTAATTAATGACTGTGGTCTCTAAGCCCAGATGGAAGTGTGAACCAAGGCGACATTTGTGTGAAACAGCAGCTCCTGCCTTCTGCTGAGTTACAGAATCAGCTCAAGCCAGGGAATAAAAGGAGGTTGAAGGTGTAAGGATGGGGTGATGAGAGAGGAGTAAGGGAAGGGACACAGGAAAGCATTTTGGTGGAAGGGCATTCCAGAATCAGTAAGGACAGTAATGTTCCTGATACAATACATTTTCCTGGCTTTTCACTGCGAAAGATTGGATATGTCCCAGCTGAACTGCTTTCAGTTGTGCAGGAGAGCAGTACCCTGGATCCCAAACCTGTTAATATAATTCAGGAGTGGGTACAAGTAGCAAACGTTATTTAGGAAAACAACCTGTTCTGAATCTGTGTTTGTCTTTAAGTTGCTGAAGGTGGCAGCAGTTAAACACATGCTGGATTGGGAAGGTACACACATCCTTAGAAGCATACATAGATCTTCAATTTTGCTTGAATTTTTCCTGAATCCAAGTTTTTGTTTTATTAGTACTGTTATAATATCACATGTGTAGCTTTACAAAGCAAAGATGAACCCAGCACACAGAGAATGGAGAAGCAGAAAACTCATAGCAAAGTATGAAGATCATCAGTTCATGCTGACTTCATATGAGAATTTTACTTAATACTTAAATAAAATTAAATTAATCATAATTCTGGGGCAGCTCAATTCTTGTGATCTTTGCCTTCACAACCCTTTCTTTCCTTTTCCCCTCTGCTTTCCCATTGTAGTGAAACATGCAAATTCTGATACAGAACAGTCTGATTTCTTATGCCTTTGAAACCCTAAACTCTGCTGACAAGACAGGTTAATGCTGATTTGTCAATAGCTCATATTCGATGCATGGAGAAAATGCAGATATAAGACAAAACGTGATGGCTTTAGCAGGAGATTGAACTTGATCTATTCTGTCTGGATGTACAGACATTTGAAGGTTCAAAGTGCTCTCTCAAAAACATTTCTCCAGGCAACACATAATTTTTAGGGTTGCTAAAATCAAGGAAAATATTGGAAAATAAAAAGAATAGACTTAGAATAGCCCAATCACAAGCCACAGAGCAGTGTGAAGTGAGGTGGGATCCTTCCACAAGGAACATCACTTCAGGTGAGTGTGGGTCCTCTCTGGAATGTGCTAATATCAGGCATATTTAAACCATGGGCAAAAAATTTTATTATAGACAGAGTATAACTGGCTAACCGTGCAGGTCTGAGTAGAAAAGATCCTTTGAATTCTAAAAAAGCAAAATGCAGAATGAGCAGAGAAAAAACCCCTTCAAGTGCTCCTCCCATCATCACTGCCCAGCATCACGTGTATTCCTACATCACGTCACATCACACACTGGTCATGAAAACACGGAAGCCTTCCCTATGCCAGCCCTCTCCCATGTTGTCTGCCCATGGGCTCTGTGGACAAAGAACTGACTCACCAAAATTAATTTAATATTATAGTTAAAACTACAGAATAAATTTTTTCTTTGGAAAGACGAAGAGTATGCGGACATAACTACACCAGATTTCACAACAAAAGACCATGGACCAGGGAGTTTTCCCTCAAAAAGATGTCTTGAAAGCCTGTGGTCTGACAGATAAATTGATTGATTGGTCAATTATTCATTTTATGTGCAGCTTCATTAAGAAAAGAACAGCAAATGCTTTGTCCTATCAGCGCTCAATGTAAGATTTCAACTCTCAGAGGGCTTAGGCACTTGACTCCTCTACAGCTGTTGGGGAAACAGGAGCTGGAAACGGAAACCTGAGTGCTAAATACCTGCTGAGTATTTGGTACTTGCATAGTTTAGGGGAGGAATCTGGGCAGAAAAGCCCAGTTTCAGAAAGGAGCCACCACAGAAGTTGAATACTATTTTATGGGGAAGGAGCTATCTGACTTGGCTTCATTACAGATTCACACATTCAATCACACCAACATCACTTTTCAAATACCATCTCTTACAAATGGATGTTGTTAACTTTCCCCGACAGTAAAGGCACAGCATGTGATTTTCATCCATCAGAGGAAGCTTAATAAATCAACCAGTACATTACAGCTTCACGCCAAGTTAGCACCTTCATCATGGAATGAAATTAGCAAAGCAAATACACTGGCTAATTGTGAAATATGCTAATTACCAGCTCAACCCGTGAAATAAGGCATGAGTGATGTGTGACGAGCTTTGTACAGAGTCGTGAACGCTTGGAAATGCGACACTTAAATAAAGTCTAAAACTGCTTATGCAGAGAGAAAGGAGAACAGACAGGGCTAGGGAACAGGCATGGTGGAAAAATATTTTCATAAGAAGTTTGAAACCTTTTCACTTCTGCTGCTCTCATGGGATTAAAGGCTGGGAGTGGGGAAATGCGCTGATAACAGGCTACAGACCATTTTCCATCTATTTCACACCAATCTGAATCTATTCAAGGTCATTACCAAAGAGAACTGAGCTACCAGTTTGGGATAAATTCACAAGTTGGCACAGTTTGACTTGAAGTCAACAACATGGTGGTTTTCCATTGGTAGAGAATTTGTCCTTGTATTTGATGAATTCAGACTCTTTTGCTCACCAACCAGGCACTGACAGTTGGGCTTTGCAAATGTCTTCATTACTGAGAACAGGAAGATGATTCACCAGCCCAGGGCTTTCTCTGCCATTCACCTTGGCTCTTATGGAGACTCTTATTTCCGTTTCTACACAAATCTTCTGCTTGTGTTTTTCTACTTGTCTTCTAAATTATGTAGTGTTTTCTCCATTTAAACTCCTCCTCCCCAGATTGTCATCCTGCTAGAGGAGGGGAAAGAGGCGTTGAGAGAAAGATAAATTCTTACTGTGGTTCATCAACAAGGGAAAGCAGCACAGATGCAGAGAATGAGCCCTGTTTTATAAGGTTTTCCATTTAGTGACCAACAGTTCTTCCCCTCTGTTCTGCTCTTGTGAAGGCACACCTGGAATACTGCACCCAGCTCTGGGGCCCACGCACAAGAAGGATGCTGACTTCTTGGAATGATTCCAGAGGAGGCCACCCACATGATCAAAGGGCTGTCTCTGCTATGGGGACAGGCTGAGGGAGGTGGGGTTGTTCAGCCTGGAGAAGAGAAGGTTCCAGGAAGAACTTAAAGCCTCTTCCAGTGCCTAAAGGGGCTCCATGAGAACTGGAGAGAGACTTTTTGCAAGGGCAGGGAGTGAGAGGACAAGAAGTAATAGCTTTAAAGTGAAAGAGGGCATGTTTGGATTAGATATTAGGATGAAAGTCTTCCCTGTGAGGGTGGTGAGGGCGGTGAGGGCCTGGCAGAGACTGCCAACAGAATCTGTGGCTGCTCCATCCCTGGAAGCATTCAAGGCCAGGCTGGATTGGGCTTGGAGCAACCTGGGATAGTGGAAGGTGTCCCTGCCCATGGAGCGGGGTTGGAAAAAGATGATTCTTACGGTCCTTTCCAATCCAAGCCATTCGGTAACTCTGTGATTCTATGATTCCATGATAAATGTTATTTGTCAACTCTTCCCATGGAGGCTGCCTCCCAAGGTTTACTGACGTGAAGGGTTGAGGTTCACAGCCAAGCCTTCAGAGACACTGAAGATGTCTGAAAATGGCCTTATATTTTGACTTCTGAATATAGGATAGAGCTTTATTCTGTAACAAACGAAAAAATTCCGTATCTTTGAAAATTCTGTTCAGAAAATTGGTACCTGGGACATTCCAAGCTCTCCTTTAGATTCACATAAATTCTCATGAAAGGTTTTTATAGAAAAGTCACCTGAAAAAAAATTAGTGTCTCCATGATCACTTTCATTTACACAGAACAATGCTGTTGCCAGAGCATCTCACCCCCGGCTCATTACACTCCCACCCTCCCTCATGCCAACGTGACGGGTGATAGATTGTAAACTGGAGCCAAACTGCAGCACCTCTCTACCTCCAGAAACCACAGAACAAAATAATGGGTAAACAGGGTGAGTGGAAAGTAGCTTGAAAAGGGTTAACATGCAGGTTATGTTATGCTCTTGCAGCAAAAAATACCCAAAATGTACTTTTAAGTATTTTTTCCTAATTATCATGTACTTGTTCAAAATATAACCTCAGCAAAAGCAGATGAGGATTGATGTGTTTCTACCATTTTGACATAACTTTGCCTACTTCTCCTCTGTCTACATTAAATTTAAAAAATAGAATTATGAGTACTTAAAAATAAGTATTTGCAGTAGTACTTTGTTTTGTGTCTTAGGAGGGTTATTTTTTTTCTGCTGAACAAAAAGAAGTTGTGTGAAGGGAGGTTTAAGTTCAATATTAGGAAAAAGTTCTTCACCCAGGGGATGGTTGGGCACTGGAATAGGCTCCCCAGGGAAGTGGTCACGGCCCCGAGGCTAACAGAGCTCAGGAAGTGTTTTTACAATGCTCTCAGGCACATGGTGGGATTTTGAATGTCCTGTGCAAGGCCAGGAGCGGGAATCAATGATCCTTGTGGGTCCCTTCCAATTCAGCATATTCTATAAATCTGTGATTCCATGAAATATTAATGACCCTGTATGGTTTCTAGCTAGTTAAGAATCCCCTTTCAAGACAGACTGAGAGGCAGAATTCTGGCAGGAGTTGCTGGCTTATCCCAACACAGAATGGTTCAGGTTGGAAGCAATCACAGTGGCTCATCTGGTCCCACCTCCCTGCTCAAGCAGGGCCATCCCAGAGCACAGGGCATGGGATTGTGTCCAGACAGTTCTGGAATATCTCCAGTGAGGGAGACTCCACAGCCTCTCTGGACAATCTGTTCAGTGCTTGATCACTACAGAGGAGAGTTCTTCCTCATGTTCAAGTGGAACTTCCTGGGCATCAGTTCCTGCCCGTTCCTCCTGTGCCATTGCTGGGCCCCACGGAGCAGAGCCTGGGCCCTGCTCTGAGCCCTCCCTGCACACAGGGACAGACAGGGATGAGCTCCCCTCTCAGCTGGGGCTTCTCTCGAGGCTGAACAGCCCCACCTCCCTCAGCCTTTCCTCATCAGGGAGATGCTCCAGTCCCTTCATCATCTTTGTCAGCCTCCACTGGACATGTCCCAGGAGCTCCCTGTTTCTCCCTGAAGAGCCCAGAACTGGACACAGCACTCCAGATGTGCTGAGCAGACAGGTAGGATCACCTTCCTCGGCCTGATGGAACACAGCTAACTGGATTTTGTTAAGTCTCTTTCTCAGAGTCCCACGCAATGCTGGCAGCGAATAAAACCCAATTTTTAATTGTTTTTTGGCAAGACCTCTGATTCACTTTTTACTTTGTGGGGGATTGTCTTGTGACTGTAGAGCAAAGAACCCTTGGAATAAACATACATGAATTTGATGAATGGAAGAGTTAGTTTCCAATTAATTATTTTTTTTAATGTTGCGTCTTGAAGGATTAAATAGCTGAGCTGGTTTATCAAAAGTTTGTCACTAGATCCCAGCAAGAGGATGCCCCACTCTTGGAAGTGTTCGAAGTGTTCAAGGCCAGGCTGGATGTGGCTCTGAGCAACCTGGTCTGGTAGAAGGCGTCCCTGCCCATGGCAGGGGGTTGGAAGAGGATGATCTTTAAAGTCCCTTCCAACTCAAACCATTCTCTGATTCTATGATTCTATAACTCACCCGACCATGGAAGGTCACGTGTTGCTTCCATCATAGAATCATTAGCATTAAGATTGGAAAAGATCTTTAAGACCAAGTCTAACTGTCAGCCCAGACCACCACCATGTTCGCCACTAAACCATGTCCTTAAGCGACATACCCACTTATTGTTTGAACACTTCCAGGAATGGTGACTCCACAGTTGCTGTGGGTACTCTGCTCCAATACTTTATGGCCCTTTCCATGAATATAGTTTTGCTAATATCCAATCCAAACCTCCCCTGTCACAGCTTGAGGCCATTTGGTCTCATCCTGGTACTTGTTACCTGGGAGAAGATTTTGACTCCCACCTTACTACAACCTCCTGTCAGGGAGTTTTGGAGAGTAAGAAGGTCCCCCTGAGCCTCCTTTTCTCCAGGCTGAGCCCCACCAGCGTCCTCAGCTGCTCCTCATCATACTTGTGCTCCAGACCCTTTCCCAGCTCCATTCCCTTCCCTGGACACACTCCAAGCCCTCAATGTCTTTCAGACCCAGCCCAAAGGCAATGAGATTTCAAACTCTGCTAAACTGTGGAATTAGGCTTTATTAACCTAATTTTCTTCTCACTTGCTGGTGGCCTGAATCAGTCACTAAAGTCATGCCTGCATGAAGCTGATCAGTCTGACAGGAGACTCAGATTTTAGCATTTGGAGTATTAGGTGTATAAGGGACGTGGAGCGGGGAGCAGGATGATGTAAAGAGACCCAGTGTATTTAGAGGAACTTACATGTCCCTCAGTGCATTTGCCTTGACAGTTTGCAGAAATACAGTGAGTCAGCTGTCATCATATAATATATTAGTATAAAACAGTGTAAAAAGGGACAATATGCTTAGGCACTGATTAAAGAGAAAAGGGGAAAGGAAAAAAAAAATCCAAACAACTAAGCTCTTTGTTAGTGAAAGAGAATTGTGTGAAAGTTTGGAAATGTGCCTCTGCTCAACTTCAGGAATTAGCTTTGAATTAGCTGGAAGTATTTTCATTCAGGCTGCAAACCAGCCCAAAGACCACCTGCTGTGAAATAAAGGAGCACAGACCAGCGGTTATTATAGCAATAGCCATAAGTTTATTGCTTATTGGTACTAAACTTAAATCTTAGTAATTTTGAATTACTGAGTTAGCTTAGATTTATGGAGATGCAGGATCATTTAGAACTGCAGTCATTCCAGAAGGGTATATTATCTAAACCAATTTTCTTATAGTGATGCAATTGCAATACCATAGTTACGGTTGTATCAGCCTTTCCATTATAAACTCCTATTTTCAGGGGCTTGTAATTTGACCATAAAAATTCACTTCTTGTTGAAACATGGCATGCAAGGTCTGAGACGAACAACTCTTTTTTTGTTTTTCAAAATTTAGGGGGAAAAAAAATTAGATCTTTTTATCCGCTTCTAATGCTCCAAATCTGCCAACAACAGAAGTGACTGAGCAGAAGTTTGCTGTTTAACATCCTTCAGTGTCCTTTTACTACAGTTCAGAGGAGACCCTTCTGGGAAGGTAGAACATGGCAAACGCTAGTGGAAGGTGTCCCTGCCCATGGCAGGGGGGTTGAAATAGATGATTTTTAAGGTGTCTTCCAAAGAAATTAGTTCTAAGAATCTGTAATTCTATGAAATTGCTCCTGTGGTGTGATGGGGAGCAAAACCAATCATACACATTGTTGGAACCACGTGGGGGAAATTTGCACTTCTGTGTAGCTTCTCTAAAGTGCCTAGATCAGACTGCAAGTTTCATAAAACAGTTACAAACCACTTTTTAAGACTCTCTAGATGCAAAAATATGGCTTAAATTTTAGAAAGCTTTGGAAATTGAAGCAGTTCACAGGAAATCATGGGCATTAAGAAAACACCTCCTCTGGTTTATTTTTGCTCTTTTAAAAAATTTGCTCAGAAACATTATCAACCTCTTTCTGTTAAAAAATTCCCATGACTGTAATTGAGTTGAAATATTAATGTTTACCCAAATTATTTCAACATTGATTCAATTTACTAATTTTAATTCTGATTTATTTATTAGCATTCCCTCATAAATCAGTGAGGCTGATATGCTAGCTCAACCTACTCATTTCAGATGTCCCTCTCTATCCACTAGAAGGCACAGCTTACATTCTGATTAATGTGTTTACAAACTGGAGGCTTATTCTGAACCATGTTTAAAAGCACATTTTTTTTTTCCGTCTGATCTTACAATAACACAGATAAGGTCTGACATTTCGACCAACACAAAATATATTAGTTCTGGCTTTAGCATTAAATGAATCTAGCAATGATTATTTTGCCTCTGGCTGCTAATTATTGCCATGCAGTATTTGAGAAATACTTAAAACCATGGACTGTGTAAACCTACAGCAAAGTTTGCTAAGTCACAGTTGGATGAAGTACCTGCACAGCGATTGCTTGGGAAAAGACTTTTCTTAATCTCGTGGTGCATTTAGGTGCAACTGAGACTCTGGAAAATCACCTCTATGCAAGCAGTTCTTTGAACTATGAGAAGGATTTGTATTTTTGTTTATGCCTCCTGTGGTTAATAGGCCATAGAAATGGAAGGTTTGGGTTAACCTCAGGAAGGACGTCACACACTCCTATTCCTTGAGGGGTTGACCCAATGCTCAAGGAATTCAAAGGCAAAATGCTTCTTGATTGCAAAGAATTGAGATTAAATCAACAATAATAATGAAACCCGCCACACAGTGCATTTTATTCCTAAAAATCTGGACCTTGATATGATTTAGAAAGTGTAAATGACATGATTTGACATTAGACACACATTTCACACCTCTCTAAAATCAATGTTTCTGATGAGGAATAGGAATGGGTATCAGCCCTAAGATCTAAGGTACAAATCCGTGTCTGATTGATGCAAATTAGTATTCATTACTGTATAAAATAGTGAAACCTCTTTTTGTATTATTGAGATTGTCATTTTTTAAAGCCTCTAAAACTGACTTTTATTTAATCCTGTAATTGTGAACAAAGTTGGCAAAAAGTTGGCAGGGACACCTTCCACTAGGCCAGGTTGCTCCAAGCCCATTCCAGCCTGGCCCTGAATACTTCCAGGAATGGAAGTGGTTGGAAAGAAATTTTTCTTGTAGACTTAAACACATAACTTTAATCAACCAAACTTGGTAGTCTTGGTTTAATGAGAGAGCTGTTGAAATATTTTACTGTTATCATTTTAAGGCTGCATTGTGGGCTTTGTAATAGATATGATTAAACACTTCTGGAATTGTATTTGTATTGGTGCCTTTGAGACTGGGCAATTATTGAAGGTCAGCTCTGATGATAACATTTTTCTTAGAATAGAAAATGTGAACTCTAGGTAAGACCAAGGAACTATCATCTTTTCTGTCCACAAAATCAAGGCTTGGAAGAATCACAAATTGGAGGCATCCTTCAGATTTGGAAAATGAATTTTAGATCCAATACAGTTCTGTAGGGGGGAAAAAAAATTAGATTTTCAAAGAAGTGGTTTGGTCTCTCTAGATACCCCAACACCTTGAAGAAACAATTCAGGGTTATTTGTCTCCCTTATTCAGGAGTTATTTCGATGATGGCATGAGCAGAGCGGAGCTTCAGCTTCACTGAACTTTGCCCGAGTCTGTTGAGTGACACCTCCATGAAAAGCCTAGGAGGAATTGCTCCCAGCAGGTGGAATTGGCCTGCACTTTTCTAATTCCATGTGAAATTTATTGCATCAATATAAAATATATTGAACTTTTAAGACTGCATGGGGGTTTTTTATGCTCTCTCTGATGGCGATGAGACAGAGGTGATTAACGCAAAATCAGAACTGGCAGAAAAGAGCCTCTAAACCATGATAATTTTAAATTTTCACACTTTTTTCCAATTCTGGTACAAGATGAGAGAGTGAAACAGCAAACATTTTCAGTAGACAAAATAAAACAAAATAGATACTATTTTGGATCAGGTCAAAAACAATGTTTGTTTTCATCATTTTAAAGCATTTTGTTTCCAAACCAGGTTTTTTTTACACATTCTTAAGCGGCAAATTAGCTCACAGTTTGGAATGCTCTTGAGACAGAAAAATCCTTGAAAATGATACTTTCTCACACACTGGAAGATTTGTTTCCGTAAAATTGGCATATTCTAATATTCTGCTGAGGGGGAAGAAAATAAAAAGCTTCAGTTGGAAAATTTCTGAATGGAATCACAAAAAATATATGGCTATTAGGAAAGGTGGCAGGAAAGATTTGGAAGACAGCTTATCTTTCATGTTGATTTTTGCCCAGTTTTGGTTTGGCCGCTGCCAGTGAGAGGACACTTGGCTTTATCAGGAGTTGTTAGCTCTTGTTTTCAGGTATTCCATCTTCATTTCTAAAACTGCCTGCTGCCTACTTCCCACACGGGAGATTTATTCACAAATGCTTCTTACATCCTCAGCAAAACAGGGAGCTGAATTCTCGTGGGATCTCACCTTTTCAGATCTGATGTCTTTTATTCCTGCTTTCCACATTGGGCAAGAACAATAGTTTATATTTTATTTTATTTCATTTTAGTATTCTTATCCTGAAAGTCATTGTTGTACATTAAAGTCTGGATTTAAAATAAAGGTGGCGTGAGAGCATTGGCAAAGACAACCATGTTTATCAAGGTCAAACAAGGGGGTTGGAACTGGTTGATCTTTCAGGTCCTTTCCAACCCAAACCATTCTGTGATTCTATGAATTATAGAGACTTGGCAAAGTTCTTGTGCTTATTTCAAGCCAAGCAAAAAAAAAAAAATTGCAGTGATAATGTAGAGAAAATAGGGATCATCATAAGGAGAGGCATGGATTTACATTAAGGCACGAATCAGTACCAGCAAATAAAATGGACCATGGAGTTTTCACTGGAGGCACATGGCATTAAGGAATGGTAGTTGGCATCCAAAGCTGTGTTGAGAAATCTGCTAACAAATAGTGGGAAGACTGGGACCCATCTCAAATTTGTGCCATGGAGCTGGTTTGCTTTTTTGTATAGATGTAGTCTGGGGAATTGGGTTCTGTTCTTTTCTATTTTTATTTTTTTTAATATATATTTTACAAAGAAATAAAACCTCAGTAAACACACTCCTCCTGCTTAGGTCTGTTCCCCATTTCGCTAATAAGCATAAAAATCCTGACCTCTTTTGCAAAGATCCTTGAGATCTGCTGATGGAAAATGCTATATGTCAGCAAAGTTTTTTAGTCAGCATTATGAACATAATCATTTCTAAGGACAACAAATTTAGATCACAGAGTCGCTGCTAGGGAGTGAAATGACTTTGGCACCACTCACTACGATGTAGAACTGTTGGTGTGCTTAGGGCCAATAAAGTTGGGACAACTTTAGTTCTTCCAGCCAAAAATGCTGGCAAGTAGAAAACTGGCTGAACTCTGCCAGATACTGCGTGCACAGCTGTATAGATTATGTGCAATTGCTTTTCCATCAATAAAACAGGCCCACAAATCCAATTCTTCATGACTGGACTGAAGTTGAAAGGGAATTCATTAGGGGGGGAAAAAAAAAGCATGACCTATATCTTGAAACAAGAATTTAAATATTATTTTTGCCAGATTATCTTCACTGCTTTTTCTTCATAGAAATCCAATAATTTCTAACTAGTAGCATTAGTTTATTTATTACTGTAGGGATCAGAAATCCTTGTTCTGATCCAGAACTCTACTGAGACGTGTAAAGAAAATGCCCCAAAGACAGATAATGAGCTAGAGTGTGTTCTGTCATCTAAGGAACAGAGAAAAGCACTCTCAGGGAGTGACAAATCCAGGGTGCAATATGTGCCTAAAATCTCTGTTTTAGGAAAGCACCAAATATTTCTATAAAAATAGTCTATTTCTCCCTATTCCTTCTAACCAAGATGTCTAAATAACCATGAAAACAAAGACAGCATTCTGTGACATTTCCCCTTTCACCTGCTGAGATCGAGGGTCTAAAGATAAAAATATCCTAAAAATAATCCTAAAGGAAAGTTTAGAGAGACTAGAAGAAACTGGGACGAGGCTAAGAGGGTAAATAAGGAGAGTATAATTTGATTTCAAGAAAATCATGGATTTTCTTGGCCAGCTTTGCAAAAAGACCCAAGAAAGATGACTCTGGGAAGCTGTTTCTGAGAGACAACAAAAGAGGATAATAACAAGACCCAAATTCATTTAGTGGAGAGTTTAAGCGTCAGTTCTGAATGGTAAAATAAGGAACAGTGAAAAATGAACTTCTTTATTTATGAAGTCAAGTGTGATAAAACTTTACACTGAGTGGTCCGATGTATCATTAACATGTTCCAGCTTGTTAATTTATTATTCCTTGAATAAAGATCTGAACTTGTAATGCTAACTACCACAACAATCTGAATTAGAGAGAGACCAAACGTTCTTCATAGTTGTAACGTGTTAATCTTTAATCTCCACTTCTTTCAGAAAATATTAAAATTTATAGCTAAGACTTCAAATAATCTTGTTTTGAATAAATGCTGAGGTTAGACACCATAATTATTGGCTGTAAGGACAGGCCAGCACTGGGTGTCTTGAACTGTCATGACCAGGTATCCTTACCTTGCTTAAATCAATACTTACATTAACAGTAACCGAATAGAACAAAAGGCAAAACTAATGAACATACAACAAACAGAAAGTGGAGTCAATGTTGATCTCTTCTTTGAATAAATAAAATAATAAATAAAATCTGTTTGCCTTCTAGGGCAAATTGAATTTTTTTTATTCGGCATAGACCATTTCAACAATTTATGTTTGTTGTCTTTCAGTGCACTTTTATCCATAACTCTAAATTAAATTTTCTTTCAATGACCTCTCAGTGTTATGATTGAATTGTTAATTTCCCCCAAATTCAGTGACCTTTTGTTCTGGCCACTGATTCTGCCAATCTAAACTGAGACATTTCTTTACTAGAACCAGTGTGCCTGTCCCTGTTCATTTTTTCCCCCTTTGCTGAAATCATTATCCAACCAAATGCACTGCAGTCCCTTGGTTTGAGATTCACTTCACTCTGATTCTCTGGGATTTTTTCCACCATAAATTTAGATTCAGAATCCCCTGCCCAGTAGGAGAGGGAGGAAAGATGCGTGCTGGTCATTTGCATATTTTAACAGACGGAGCTGCTTTTGCTGTGCAGCTGTCGATGCAGAAGAGATATTCTTTGGGGTAAAGCACTAGGCTGGGCAGAAAAGCCTGTGACGGCTTCCATCTCTTCCACTCCTGCTTTTCTACCAATTGGAACAGAAGAACTTGTGTGATATAAGATTATCTACCCTCTGTTGTCACAAGGACAGATATTCCTGGTGGTTCCTGGAAAGCTCAGCTCCTCCAGACGTTAAAATCCTTTCTATTTTAATACTTCAAAAGCAGGTGACTGAGCATTTCATCGCTTGGATTTTGCTAATCATACAGATTGGATTCAATTTTGCACTAGATCCATAAAGCAGAAAGATTCTAACCCACTGGTCAGTTGTGGCATTTGCTGCAGCAAAACTCCACATATCCTTTCTGGGAGAAATCAAGGATTAGGATTGCATTAAATATTGGTTCTTTTCAAAACCAGGTATTTGTTATCATAAAAAAAAATAATAAAAAGTGATAAAGGGAAAGAAATTGTAAATCTGATACTGAAGATGGTAGTACAATAGAATTTATCTATATATTTTTAATTGACTAATCAGATATACAGGAATGTTACTAATTCAAAGTATGTTGATATTATAGAAGTCTAAAACTTAAGCTGACCATGGAGGCCATCAATAGGGAAAAATAAAAGCCATCCTGAGTGAGTTATTCATCATACCAAAATACCTAATATCTGATGTAGAATATTCCCCTGAGGCTGCCCCATTTTATTGAAGGTGAGGAAATACCAATGATTAGCTTAAACTGAGCACTCAGGTATTGGAAAACTGTGCATGGATGCGAAAAATCCAGTGTGACTGGATTGACTGAGCTGAAGCAACAAGGATTTATCCAGTCTTTTCGTAATTCTGCCTTCTATGTCTGATTTTCATAAATCTTTATATTTATGTTTTTCAAGTTTCAGGTTCTGAGCACAGCGATTTGATGTGCCTGGTCAATTAAACTGTGTCCAAAATTGCTATGAGGATGGAGGCAGCTCCTGGGTCAAAGGCAGTAGCACCAAAGTATTGACAAGAAAATTTTAAAAATAGGAACAGAAGACAAAGAGGGAAAACAGCAATATTTTCTATATGATGGACTGCAGGGAAAAATCAAGGAGTCAGCAACTCTCTCTCTACATCCAACCTTTTGTTCTGATCACTGCTGTGAGACCCAGAGCATATTTAGCAACCTAGAAAGTTTTAATTTAACTCTTATGTGCGCCTTGGTACATTTGCAGAGCTACACTTCCTACCATGCTCATTGTTAGAGCATAACCCAGTTATTTCACATTCTTCACTCCTCAATGCAAAATGCCATGTCTCTCTTCTTTTTTTTTTCTTTTCATTTATTTTGTATTTTATGAGTTCTGTCCAACAATACTGCCCACATATTTTAAAAGTGGCAACATAAGGAGTTATTTGCAAGAAGTCTTGAAGCACCATCAAGGACACCTGCTTGCAGGATTGTATTAAATTGAGATCAGCCAACATTACAGTGTATTTCAGCACTGGAATCAGCCAAAAATATGTCCCTAGCAGTGCTATTTTCATTATTCAGACCTTCACCCAAAATCTGTGTAACTGCCTCTTAAATTAATTTTCACACTTGCCTGTCTCTATAACTAGCTGCAGCAGTGTGCTGTGTATTTTAACTACAAGGAAGTGTTGCAGGTAGAAGATTTCTCCCTGAAGTCACTCGAATCCTCCTTAAATTCAAGCCACGGTCTCTCAGTCCCATGCTTGCAGTGGGGGGCACCTGTCATCTTTTTCATCACGGCAAGCTGTGCCCTAGATTCTGCACCCCCTCCCCTTCCCACCATACAGGTACGTGTGAGTATGTGTTCTTTTCCCACTGAATTTTTTATTCAATAAATAAATAAAACTTTCCTGAAGTTGCTAAGGTCTCAAAGGTGCGGGAACTTGTAATATGAAAAAAAAAGAAGAAGAAGAAAAAATAAAAAAAGAAAAGAAGAAGAAAAAAAAAAAGAGTTCAAAGACAGTCAGCCAAGGTAGAAAGGAAAATTTCAGTTCTGTGGGACATGACAAGAAACTGGAGTTGTTCTTGACTAACATCAGTGGAAGGGATGGGAAATATTATTAAAGTTGAAATAAATATCATCTTGATCTTATGCATTTGGGCCATAGTCATGTGGGTTTGCTGCAAAACCTAGAAAGAACCAAAATGCTTGGGAGATGCAACAAACTTTCACCAGTACCAACACAGAGATTTTCCAGGAAGGCAATAATTTATGGTACCATAAGGAAATGATCTCTTTCGTTCCAGGAAGATGCAGTTTTTCTGGACTCCTCTTCCTCTTAGCCGTAGTGTAGACAAGGCTTTACTAATACATTAGGAATAACTTACAGATCAACATCAGCTTTTTCTAAAATCAGACCAAATCTCAGAGTTTTCAGTGATTTCACAGAATCACTAAACATGGAAAAGACCTCAAAGACCATCAAATCCAAACGCTTACCCAGCATCGCTGTGTCCAGCACTAAACTATATCCTCAAGAGCCACACCCACGTGCCTTTTGAGCAATTCCAGGAATGGTGATTCCACCGCTTCCCTGGGCAGCCCGTTCCAGCACCTGAGCGATGCTTTACCCATCTTTTGCCGAGTCCTATAAGCTGAAGCCATTGCATAACCTCCCTTATCATACGGAACATCACCCCAAAACCTTTTGGACTCGAACACGGTGCTAACATTCTGTATCTACAGGACTCGTGTTTCTGTCACAGCAACCGTGAGATGTCTTAGAAGCAGAGAAAAATAATTTTGAGACTATTTTTGACAAATAATTTTCACCATTAACTTCGGGATTGGAGTAAGCTGGTCTAGGGGAAGGTGTCCCTGCAGGGGGTTGGAACGAGATGATCTCTAAGGTTCCTTCCAACCCAAACCATTCCTCAATTCTGTGATTCCATCTAAATAAGAAGCAACAAACAGAAGAAATTTGTCCCTACCATGCTTTGAGTAGCCTTTCCTCTCTACTTTTCTGTGTGGAGCATGGATTTCAGCCCTTCACAAAGTGCTCACTCACTGAAGGCCAAATATTCAACATCCAAATCTTTTGATTTTGGAGTGGGAGCAGAAGAGAATGGATGGGTTTCCATTCAGGCAACCTGGGACCCCCAAAAAGGACTTTTTTTTGAAATATGAGAAAGTCCTATACATTAAAATTCCCAGTTTTATCTACGAACAGCATTGATGCTGAAATACCTTTTTGTTATGTCTCTGGACTCATGAAAAATCAACTTGTTTGTTGATATGTTTTTGATTGTGGGCCAAACGTAAGCATTTGAAATATGTTTGTGAAATGTCTCAAAGTGATGCTGGTAGGCAGCCAGTGTCCAGAATCTCCTTGGGGTTTATTTTGGGTCCCTAACGAATTCTGTTATTAGGATATTGCCTGGCTTAAATTATAAGTATTTTTAAATAAGTAGTTTAAATTAGAAACAATTTTATCTGAATTAAATGATAAGTAATTTTCTTGAACAGGACACGTGTCCAAGATGGACAAGACTTCCTTCTTGCCAATCTTTAATCACAACTTAAAACTGTGCCTGGGCAGAAATCTTTCAGTGGTGTTTCTCATATCTTCCTTACAAATTCTGATGGCTTGGTGAACCCCTGTGATGTGGTTCAGAAGGATGGTTTAAAGTTTATGATTTGTAGTGGCTCAGTTCAGGAGATGTGGCTTCTTTTACTCACCTGATTGTAGCTTTAAGTGCTACAGGTCACCTGAGGGGGTTTCTTCTCTTGCTCATGGTTTCTTGGTTAAAACAGGAGAATCCTTGGGATATGAGCTTTTTGGGCAATGCTGAATGCAGTGGCACTCGAGTTCATGTCCTCGAGATGTTTTCTTAGCATGAGCAATCAGCATAGGGAGCTAATGGTGGACAGGGCTTACCCCGGTTTTCTGCAAAAGGGGAATTTGACATGCTGAAAAAAACCCCATGCTGAAGTGAAAGGAATCTCTGCAACCTGATGCTGCTATCACACTTTCAGCACACACTAAATTATCTTTTCCACCCTCCACATGGCAATTTTCCGGATGAGATTTCTAAGGCCATTGTCTTTTGCCAGATATTTAATTTAATTTTTTTTTAATTATTCTTTTGCATCCATCTTAATTCTACTGAACTCATGATGGAACTGGAAAAAAAAAAATTAAAAAGAATGAGACAGAGAAAGAAGTTTAAAAAAAAGACAAACAAACCCATCAAAATGATAATTGCTAAGTTATCATTTGCTTGCTCTTTTCCAGTCTAGCTGCTGCAGCAGCTCCTCTCTCGTCTTCCACTCCGCCTTAGCTCCCAAATGATATCAATTATCCACAAATCTCACAGGGCCTGCACCATCTGAATAACAATTCATTAACCTTCACTTTCCTCCTGCTGATTAACTCGCCCCCACCACCTCCCTGATGTAGGAGACAGCGTGTCGGAAATTCAGCCAAACTTTTTAATTATGCAAATAATACAATACCCGGAGATAATTATTTAGCCCAGGACTCAGCCTGTATATTCGATGCTCTGCTCTGCTCTGCTCTCACAGGCTTTTCAGCTCTGTTCTCTTCTTTACATCAGCTTGGTCGTGTCAAGGAGAATGAAGGATTTTCAGTTTTGCTCAGTGCAGGTGATCACTCCCAGAAGCTGTGCACACATGTGCCAAGGCTTGGGGAAGAACAGGCTGCTGCAAGGCTGGCCAGGGAACACAAAAAACCAGTTTAAGTTTTCAGTATCTATCTCTCAGTTCCAGCAGCCTCCAGATGAACCCTGTGTGGATCCAAAATCTCTCACTGCAGGGCTGCATTTTGCATCTCACATCTGGTAGGATCCCATCTGCGCAGCTCAAGCCTTTGCATTGCTCGTGTCTAGTATCACACTGCTGAGGACTCCTCACTTTTTAGCAGTCAAACCTCTTTCCTTTTCCAGGCAAAATTTAATATTTCACAAATGAGAAATTGGAAATGAAGTTTAAACCTCCAAACTTTTCTTTTTGACAGAGATAACTTGAAAGCCAAACAAATTTATGACCAGAGTTTTGTTTTATACAGACTCACAAAACTTTCACCCAGAGCTAACTCTGGAATGGCAGGATGGATTTGTTTCAAACTCTCTAGCACAGTTTCTGACAGACACATATGGGATTATTTCTATTATGCACAGGGTATGATTCTGAACACATGAGATTTGGAACTTAGGTCTGAAAACTATTCACCTCATGGCTCTGACAAAGTCCCACAAATACATCTATGCACCAGTACAAGTTGTCTACGTACTTACCTTTGGAGCTCTGGCTGATCTGTTGAGTTTCTTTACCCGTAAACAGGGGTCTATAAAAAATTTTAAAATCTCTGAACTGAAACTTAGCATTACAGATCACATCGGCAATATCGAATTTTGCCATCTGCTACATTCATCTGACATCATTCCTGTGCTCTGGAATAAGAGAATTGATTCTGCTTGATAATCAGCTTCAAATATAGCAGCATAAACAAATCTTTGTGAGATTAGACAATGCAAAATTCAGGAAAGCTTGGCAATATTTTATGTGTCTCAACTTAACAGTGTTTAAATTTCAGGTCATGGTTATGTAGTCAATATCTCCAATTTTTTACCAGGAATTTTTTAAAATTTCAAGATTTCAAACACATTCAGACTGATTTCTCTCTCCAGGATGTACAAGAGAGCAAACCTACAGTCATAAACATCAAAATCACTTCAAAATAAGAAATAACAATGTCAGATCATTCTATTATCTTGTAATTCTTGTTTTCTTAGACATATCAGAGTAGCTGAATACAATTATCTCTGTCTGCTAAGTGTGAGAGTGAAGATACAGGCAAAATAAGGCCTTGTTCTTAAATAGTTTCTTAAGCTCGAGTAAGAATTGCTAAATCCATAAATGGACTATGAAGAATGTTTTCTCATCTCCTTCCTAAAAGAAGAGAAGTCCACTTTTCCTTGGTATCTTGATTGTTCTCAAGGAAGACCTCCTTTTTTCCAGTGAATAGAAACTACTCATATTGTGGTGCTGGAAACCTCGCCATCAAAAATCCCAGTATTTCACAGAAAATGCACTACTCTTGTCAGTCAAACTCAGTTCATTAGGAAGCTGAAAGAGCTCTGGGTGACACAAAGGAAATAAATGCTCATATGATAAAGGACTGTGAGCAGAGATCCGTTCTTCTTCTCTCTCACATTTCTTACTTTTACAGGCAGTCCCTTGCTTAGGCTGTTGACTTCTCCAGGTCTCATCCTTAGGTATGCAGCTGTTCTCATTCCTTGTAGAGGAAAGCAAACCAAGGGCATCCACCCATCGGCAGGAGAAAGATGGGACAATAACAAGACCAAACTTGGTCAACCTATTGAGCAAACGCCAAAAGTTGTTTAAGAAGCCGGTGCTTAGGGAAACACCTGTCTCGCAGAGTTGCTGAAAACGTTTAGCCATTACTGACTACAATGGAAGAGACAGATGCTCTTCTCTTCTAGAAATAGCTCACTGACTTAATTTGTTATGTCTGCTGCATCATAACTAATTATAGGCACTCAAGTTTCAATAGTTCAATCTATGCAACTGGAAAAGGTTATACTGAAAAGCAGAGCCAGTGAAGAAAAAGGCAGCCTTAGGTCTCTGGCCCACGTTCAGTGTCTCTGATTATACATTTTTTTTATATCAAAGCTACCTGTGAGTGACTCTTTGCCTGCCTGGGGCTTGCTTCTGTCCTGTACAGTAGCCAGAAAATGACAATATGCAGCAATCATGTTGAGAAGGTAAATGAAGAACAACATTTGATATGAATGAAACATTTGGGGCACAACATCAGGCCTGTGCAAGGTTTGCTAATGGGATGGATTCACTTCCCCAAAGGCTCGAGAGGTGCCCACTAAATATTTTCTATGAAGGCAGTAACTGGGAGAAGGTATAAATATCAATGTATGTGAACAGACAGGGTTTGTTTTTTTAACTGATTTGGTAAGAACCCAATAACTCTTGATTGCATAACACGACCAGGGCACATGGGTTGGGTATCAGCATGGATGCACTGGCAAAATTCTTCCTAACGGAGCTCCAAGACCATGTCTTGCACCATTCTGAAGGCCCCCACATTTCAGGCTGCACATTTGTCCTTCAAACTTTCTTACTGAAGCATAAAAATAGGTAGAAATATTTCCTGCTATTAGTTCATTCTTCTCACCCAGTGAGTCATCGATAATTAATTAGTTCATGTGTCTTTGGGTACAGCCAAGTAAATTTTAGTGATATTGCCATGCCGGATTTTTGGCAGCTATAAGCATTGGTTATGTGGCCTGTCTTGTCATTGGTACAAACCAATACTCATCCTAGGACAGGTTGGATGGGGCTCTGAGCATCCTGATCCAGTGGGGCACATCCCTGCCCATGGCAAGGGGTTGGAACTGGATGATCTTTAGGGTCCCTTCCAACCCAAGCAGCGCCATGATTCCGTGTTGATGAACTTTCAGATTTAGAGCTGGAATAAGGTTCCCAGGCAAGACTTAACTGACCTTGTTTCTCTGTCCACTTGGGCTGACCTTCAAAACCAGAGTTGGAGAAGGACTCAGTTAATGTATGTCTATGAACTTGCAACTTGATTTTTATATAAGTGCTAAGCTAACTCTGCTTAATTGATTTTCCACATTGTACACTGAGAAATAGGATTTTTATGGCTCTTGAATAATTCAGAACTTTGATTCCTAAGGCAAAAAAAATGGGCAAGGAATAAAAGCATAATTATCATTGTAGCAGAGGTCAAAAGGACAAGCTGGCCATAAGTTCATAATGTGCTTGTGCTCTTGGACTCATTGAGGACTGTGGAATATTACCTTGTTGAAATCTTATTACTTAAGGAAAAAAAAAAAGCACACAGGCAGTTAGCTGCAAAAGAAATGGAGGAAGTGTTAATTTTTAAGCAAGTTTGACAAAGATTGAGTTTCATATGACAAATACTGTCAGCAAGACAGGATTCTGTCAGTGGAAGAAGTTTAAACATTAACAATTTCTGTCAGGCTGTTGACACAACCACGGCAGACATTTCCCAAGATGCTGAGATGACTGCTGGCATTTGTCAACAATCCTGTCACAGTGACAGCAATAAGACCATGTCTGGAAATGTGACAGTTTTGGCTTTGTGTTCCCCTGAGCATTGGCCCAGGTGTTCAGAGAAAGTGTGGGAAAAACCCGTATTTCTGCATTGTCATTCGAACGCGGAAAAAACACAGGAGGAAAATGAGCTGTCACTCCAATTCCCATGATGCCTTTCTGCTTAGCATAACTCCACTCTGCGGCCCAGGGTCCACTGGTCCATACTCTGACAGATAATTAAGAAAGCAGCAGCTTTTTCTAGACGGCTCTTCCTCATGATTTGCATTTTAGCCAGAGGCGACCAGTTATAAAAAAAACATGATGGAAAGATGGTAAGAAGCCAATTAGATGGATGGATGGCTGACTGACAGCTCTCTGGTGTTATTACTCCAGATTTCATTGTATGTAGCCTGGCAGTTTTCAACAAGAACCAACTTTTGCAGGTTTGTAGAGCTGTTAAATGAAGGACTATATATAGAATGCAATGGTTTTGCACAAATCTTTTACATTTTCCTGAAATAAACATTTATTACTTCCATTCTAGTTTAAACACCATAATCTTTCTTAGTTAATCACAATTTACGTAGCTGCATTCAGAAATTTTGGAAGACTTCATATTAAAATATCTCTGTTGATACGACAATGATTAAAAAATGAGTTGCAAGTTAAACTACGACACTTTATAACATGGCAGTAATTAGTGTTTCTAAGGAGCAAGACTGATTTTTAACATGAAGAAATGACACTAATTCATTTGTAAAAACAAAGCATTTATTTGAAAGAAATAAAATATTTGAAAGAATAAAGAGAAATCTGAATTTTCTCATTGTGCTGGGAGAATTTGTTCTAGTAGATGTTTCCTTTGTTCTAGGGATATTTTTTTTCTGCTGTTTTTCCCAGAAAGCAAACATTGTTTTGCACAGGACTTAACAGTTTTAAATATGAAATAGCTTGTAAATTGCTGCTTTCCAGCTCATCTGTGCAGCTCCAACAGCTGGTAGCCAATCAGAAATATTCTTCTCTGCTAGTGCCTGGTGGCTGTATCTCACTATAAAATTTAAATGTTAGCGGGGCTTTTGTTACACTTCTGTGTTGTTTGTGGATTTATTTTTTTGTTGTGAATACCAGATTTAACAAAGCACAGAGGCATTTGCAGTTCCAAAGCTACAACTGCCATCCGATGAGTAATGGCCTTTGCCAACATAAAAAGTCCCTCAGCTTTCTTTGGCTTCTGCACGTTTATCCAGTGCTGGCAATTATCTCTTGATGAATGGTTGGTTGTTTTAGCAAAGTTTCCCGTAAGCCAGTGCTTCAAGGGATATGACTTTGTGGATGTGAGTCATCTGAATTGTCAGGATCATGGAGAGCTGAAAACGTTACTCCTTTCTTTTTCCTGCCTCAATACCACAAAACCAAAGCAACCCCACTGGAATCTCCTTGTTCAGACATTGATAGGATTTTATTTATTTCAGATAAAACAATAAGATAAAGATATACATCAAATTCACAGCATGTTAAAGGCCGGATTATACTAATGCTTGCTAAATAGGAATCTGTGGGGTTTTCTCTGTGACAAAAGAGACTATTCATAGAATCACAGAAAGGTTTGGGTCAGAAGGGACCTTAAAGATCACCGAGTTCCAACCTCCTGCCATGACCAGGGACACCTTCCACTAGATCAGGTTCATATTCATAATAATAGAGAAAGTGAATTATAGTGAATTTCTCAGAATTTGCAAAACTTCTGGAAGACTAAGGAATCTTCTCCCTGTATTGCCTTCTGTTTCACTTCTTTCTTCACTACATCCCTGTTTTTCAGATTCTAGCAAAAGCCTGAACCTACAGGACATATTGTGAACCCCAGGGGGAAACATTTGACTTCTAATGCCAAAGCTTGCAGACCTTCCCAAAAGTCAGTTCTCCACTAAAAGGTTCCTAATCTCCTTTTTTACATCCAGCTACACAAAGTCCTCTCCCACATAATCTACTATTACAATTGCAACAATATATGGCCCTTACTAGTCCTCATTGCTTTTTCACTGTATCTGAAATATTCTGCTGTATTTAAGGCTTCTTTTCATCCTGAAAACCTTTAGTCTCAGAGGGTTTTCCAGCAGTAATACTAAGCCACCTCCCTTTTAGCGATAATCCCAGTATACCACAGATTTACCCCAAAAATATCATTGCTGGGAAGCACTGAAGGCTGAAAACAACTCAAAGCAGAAAAACTGGGGTAGCAAATAAATGTTGCCAGCTAATCACTTTGAGGGGGAAATGTGCTGACCTATGATGGGGCTTGGAAAACCAGGACAATTCTGAAAGAGTGTAGCATAGGAATTGTGATGGGGTGCTCAGGAAAACCCTGAACGGAGGAAAATCTCATTCTACTTTTGCTGACCTGAATTTAAGACCTTGGAAAAACCCTCTGTGAGAAAAATCAGAATGGAGGCTTAAATCTGCAATCGTATCCTTTGATGGGAATTTTTCACTTTTATTTCAAGTAGCAGGAAAGATACAAAGATGCTGCTCATGACCATCTCTAAACTGAAATTCCCATCTGCTGTTGGGATGAGAAAGAAGACTTAGGACAAAGTATTTCCAATTGAACTGAAAAGTCTGCTAATCCTGTATTTCCCAGATCATTTAAATATGCTTTTCTCCATTATACTTATGCCCACATTTACTTATTTAAAAATACAATCTGTGAATCTTGTATAGTATCTTCTCATGAAAATTCCTCTTATTTAACCTCACCTTTATTCCTCTAGGTCTTCAAGACATTNCCCTGCTTCACCATGGGCCTCACCACGGCCTGCAGAGGCTGCAGAGCTCCGGCGCCTGGAGCTCCCCCTCCCCCTCCTTCTCCACTGACCTTGGTCTCTCCATGTTGTTTTCCCTCACATACTCTCACCTACTCCTCCTCCTCTGGCTAAGGAAAAGTGCGTGCACCCATTGTTTTGATTTCGTCTTAAATATGTTTTTCACAGAGGCGTAACCAACATCTCTAATTGGCCCAGGCTTGGCCAGCAGCATGTCCATCACCTCAGAGCTGGACATGGTGAAGGCTTCGAGAAGCTTCACAGAGGAGCCATCTTTGTGGCCCCCCCCCACTAGAAAAACCTGGGCCAAGCTAAACCACGACAGACATTCATAAGAAAATGAAAACCAATAAATCATCATTTTTAGGAGCGGAATATTTTAATGACATGGAGATCTAATTAAACCAACACATTTTTTTAAGCTTGTCCCAGAAATCATGGTATATATAGACGCATGTAGATATATAGATTCACAAATATGCATATGCATACATTCAAAAGGAGGTTTTTGCAAATAAACCCAAAAATTAAAGATCTGCCCTCACAGAAATTTTTATGTATTTCTAAAGAAACAAGATCTGGAAGGAAGATGAGAAGTTTGAGAAAAGGCAAGGAGGGATGTTAATGTAAATTTGCTATTATACCATTCTTCCTATTTAACTATTTATTTTTAATCCAAATGTGGATTAATTTCAATTGCTTGTTTATTTGCAATCATTATGAGAAATGTTTATGGATTTTATTTCTAACTCTCAGTGAGGTAACAGCAATCCAAAAAATCCACAGCGAAAATTAAATTGACTTGACTCACCACTACTAGAGAAGAAAGAAATAGACATGGCATCATTTTTAACTTTTTTATCTGGAAACACCCTAAAAATGGACAAAAATAAACATTGCAAACATTGTTTGCTTGAGCTTCTTGTTTTATTACATTTGTATTTCTGAGAGTGCGAGGACAGGGAATTAACTGGGAAATAACACAATCATTAAATGAGGGATGGAAGGAAGGGTGAAAATGTGTGTTCCATCAAAATTCTAGTGATGATTTTATTGTGCCAGGCTGAGTGGTCTGATTTGGAACACGAGTATGATGCCTGAAACCACTTCTTTTGGTAAGACTTATGGTGGAAAATACCTAATCTACCTTTGCTGACCTAAAACTTAAACTTTTAGGTTTAGCGTGATTCTTCTGATGTCAGATTGAGAGAATGGGATGGATCTGGGGATGATCCATCTTTTCCTAAGAGCAAGTGTCTTGATACTTCAATTATTTATCTTTATAAGCCATAGGAGGAAACTGAATCTCTGGTTTAAAGCAGTCACTTGCTCTTTGGGTGGGTGGTGCTGGACAAAAGGAAACTCAAACTCCCTCCATACATGGCTGTGCTTTGGGGTATCGACCTTACCCAGTTCTTTGCATTATCCAAGTCTGTGGGTCAGGATATTTCTTGGCTCTGACACAGTGGCTGCCATGAAAAATCACTTCCTTTAAAGAAAATCCAGAAATTTCCATATATTTCCAGATACTTTTTCTAGTACTCAAGTTTGTCCAGATCCTTAGAGTTATAAGCCTGGCAGTGTTCTAAGGTTAACTTTCTTTGTTTTTTCAATGCATGTTGTTAGATGTGAACTGCTTTATTATTATTGTTACATAGAGAAAATTATTCTTTTTGCCTGTTTAATGCCTTAATTTCCCGTCAACAATGATGAAAGATTATATATGAACTAAAGGCAGAAGACAGTGAAGGTGAGAACTGCTTTATTTTTCATCTCTACTTATTATTTCCAGTATAGCAAAACACTAACATAACAATTACACTCCAAATATAGCCAGAATAATTTAGGAGAAAAATTTTGCCCAAGATTTTGAGGACAAACCAGCATAATTTAATGATAAGACGGATGTACTGAACATGACACAACGCCAGCTTCTTCAATTCAAACCAACACAAATGTGAAGGATGAAAACAATTCATAAAGTTGAGCTTGAAAGCAGTGCAAATGTTAGAAACATTGCAGCAGGTCTTAAGGTTTGACTAAAGAAAAAGAAAAAAAAAAACTTTCCATTTCCCTCATGGCCTGGAGAGCAGGTTCAAAAAGCACAGGGCACAGCAGCAAAAGGTCTGATCACAGAGGGGTTTAAAACCCAAAAGGAAAATCACAAGTATTCCCTAATTGGAAGCCCAGAGAGAACAAAGGTGAGTGTAGCTCTTTCTAAAATTCAGAAGAAGGAAGAATGAGGAAGATGAGGCATTCACTGAAATGTCAAGATAAAATCGATACAGCATTTTCTGGGAAATCAATGCAGAGAGTGGAAGACATCGGAGATAACAGAGAGGCAAATGCTTTCTCTGGAGCACATGAAAACTCCAACAGTGGCATTGAAAACAGGTGTTGTTTTCATAATTAAAACTCAAGGGAAACCTGCCTAAAGGGAGCTGTAATAATGAAATAGGGGGGAAAAAATATCCATGGAGAAGAACGTCTCATTAGGAGAGATAAACTTCACATGTGAACAACATCGAGTTAAATGACAAATTGTTTTTCCTTAATGGCACTCTGGTGTGAGACAGGTTCAGAGGTTCTGCTTGTTTTGCTGCAACTGGTGCTTAATGACTGCAAAGGTTTCCACACAAGTGTGAAAGACAGGAGTGGAAAATGAAGATGCAAGTTGTCTCTCCAAAGAGACACTTTATAAAACCAGTGTCTGGACAGAAATAGGAAAGCCTTTGAGAGATTAGAAAGCCCTTCTAATAACCGGCTGTGGAATGACCCAGTTTAGTTATTTTCTGTTTGGTTTCTAGTTAATGCTGTTTTCCCCTTGCAACCGATGCACACTAAAACCTCCCGAATAAAACCCTGAGGCAATTCTGAAATCATCTACAGTGTATTTTCTCAGAGATAAAAAACATCAGTGACTCCAGTCCCTCTGACTCAGCTTGGTGTGCAGGTACCGTGGAGTCAAATGTGGCGCAGACAGGCAGAGCATTGCCGGAAACCCTTCATGAAATCTGAAATGTCTGGGTGATTCCACACTTGATTTTCCATAACCTTATCGATATTGTCCCTCAAATGGGGATGCTTAAAGAGGCAGAGAAATTGCTTATGTCAAGAGGTGGCTCGTAGGGCAGAGGAAAACTAGTTTGGTCTGAATAAAACTCTTCTGCCACAAACAGAGTTTTCAGAGGTGCAGTGTAGCACAGGGATTTCTGATAAGGGATTTTTTGGGATAAATGTGCGCAGCAGATCCAATGTTCTCAAGTTTCGATGTGCTTAGTAGGCACAGCTGGGATTCAGGAGCTGTTACAGTTGACTAACTACCTGCTGCATGCGCAGAAGTACCAAATAAACCAATAAATCCTCAAATCTGTAAGCAAGCATAACCACTATTCCAGCAAACTCCTGGGCGGGAAGCAAAGATACACCATGAAGAGCTCTGTAAACTGTTCAGGGTAAAATAACTTGGCTGTTGCAAACACAGTGGCTTGAAATATTTAGTCAAACATGACTGTTCAGCATCAACATGTTTAAAATGTTTGGTTTCTAATGAATACTGTTTTATTAGAAGTAATAATAATAAGCAATGATACATAAATAACTTTAATAATACTGAAAAAAATAATACAAGACGTCATACTTCTAAACATGAAAGCTGTGTTTGAAGGCTTGGTTCATCATCTGCAAGCAAAAAAACTTAGAAGGACTGAGAATTAATAATGTTCTTACATATGTAACATAGGGTCAGTAATGAATAGAAGTGAATTTGTCTCCAAGCACATCACTAGAGAGATCAATACTTTATTGAGTTCGGACCTCTAGACATTAAAAAAGGATGTTGGAAAACTGAAAATCATGTGGAAAGCTACTGTCAGCACAGAAAACCTTGTGGTGGAACACTAAAGGAGTTCCATCTCTTTTACTTCATCTCCAAGGCTAAACAGTGACGGCCCTGAGTTTATATTTCACATGCACAGAATATCAGGAATCATAAGAATCTTCTTCCTCATAGAGAAAAGTTCATGATACTGCCTGGAATTAAATGTAAGGCAAGCTGATATTAGGGGGGAAAAAAATCATTCAGAGCTATAAATAATATGAAAAATAACCTACAGAAATATAAATGATTTTCTATGGCATTTAATCAAGATGTATATTACACATCACGGCAACAGGGTATTGCTATAAAAGTTACACCTCCACTTGATATGATTAAATTGATGCAAACATCTTAGAAGATATAAGGCTTTCCTGTGATCTCAGATCAACCAAAGACCTTTTGCTGAAGCTGGCACATGCAGACACAGGATTTCTCCTGTGTATGGAATTTCAGAGTTAAAGAACCCTGGTACACATCCTTCTGCTCTGCCAGGAAACTTTATTTTGGGAGTCAGTGTGGCAAACGTGAATCACGACTGAGTAACTCCCCATGAATTGAAGGGGGCGCACATATAAGCTTTTGCAATTAAAATTGCACAGGGAATGGGTAAAGGTGAAATTGTAATTATCAAACTGGAGCCTTGCCAGAAAACTGGGACAACCTTGTTGTCTTTGTTTGCTATCTCGAGCTTTTTCATTTCAAGAAAGAAACATTTAGGATGCCTTTCCAGAGGCCTTATGCACCACCTTCATCCAAAGGACTGCTTTTCAAATTAGGACTGCTGCATTTAACACAATATTTCACAGCCGGAATGGAGCCTCAAGCCAGCTGTCCCCAGCAGTGCAGAGCTGGAACCCAGCCAGAACTGGGACCTCACATCTCCTGTCCAGAGAGCAAGACCAGCTGAATTATCTTATAAGAGATGATTTTTTAAAGCTGAATTGTTTTAGCTAACCAAAACAAAAACCCCAACAAAAGCAGTATGTTCTACATAACCCTTTTTTTCCAGTCATGGGATAATCATTGCTGTGAATTGGGAATCACAGAATCGTTAAGGTTGGAAAAGACCTCCAAGATCATTGAGACCAATGGTTTCCCCAGCCAAGCCCTCCACTAAACCATGTTCCGAACTCTAAATCTACACATCTTTTAAATCCTCCCAGGAATGGTGATCTTCCACCATCTTCTTCAGCTCCACCACTTCCCTGGGCAGCCTCCTTCAATGTTTGACCACCTTTTCAGTGAAGAAATTTTTCCTAAGATCCAACCTAAACCTCCCCGGGTGAAATTCACCCATGGATTTCCTTTTTTTTTTTTTTTTTAAATATTTCCATTATAGACAACAAAGTCAAGAGAGGGAAACTTTTCTATGTGGAGAAGGCTTGACAGGAGGTAGAGGTAGGTGGTCCCATCCTCGCCTGTGGCTCACTCTTGGTCACCTGACCCCAGTGGGATCACTTTCCTCTCTTCCAGGTGTCATTTTGGGTCTTGAGCAACCCAGAGATGTCTCAACAACAGCAGAAGCCTCTGCAGGCAAAAATGTTTTGTTTTCCACATATCTCTCTATTTTTATTAAGGATAAAAATTCTGCCATAAAGAAAGTGTCTATATTTGGTTGGGTCCCTTTGGTTGTTCCATGCCAAGCATCTGCAATGAAATAACAGCCTTTTCTCTACATTCTTATTGCAAATATTTCAACAGACCCCTCTCCAAGTCAGGGCATTCTTTTCTCTAGAAAAATGGTGGTCAAATTATGCCAATAATTTTCCTCTGTCCTCTCCAGAAAACCATTTTCTGTAGATTATCTGTGCTGTAAATGTGCCAGTAGCCTAAAGGTCAGGAGTAGAACTTGAATACAATAACGCACATTTTAAAGAAGTAAAGATTAAAAGCTTTATTGTGTGAACTTCATTCACTTTTTGCTCACATTTTATTGCTTACTTCAAGAAGAATACACAACAGCAAGTACTAAGTACTATATGTATCTATACAGAGGAAAAAAACAGCAATATTTAGTCTAGTCACAGTAAAAATGCCTTAATAGCCATTTTATCATCTAAATTTTCAACTAGTTGCTCAAGTTTTCTCAGTTTTCTTATGAATTTTAGGTTTTGAAAGAAAAAGTTGAACAACTTTGCTGGAGCACTCTTTAATTACAGTACAGCAAGAAGGGCAGTTGGAATCATGGATTTCAAAGTTTCACTAGGAATGTTTTCAAGCTGCAGCTGTGCTGCTAAAGCAGAGCCAGCCCCAAGTCCAAGCACTGCCTTGTGGTAAAGCTGCACTGCTCATTGCTGGAATTCTTCCTGGACTCGGTTTTGGCCCATTCCAAACAGCAACAACCACAGAGCATCTGGTGGTTTGCACACAGGGGTCATGGCTGGGAGGAAATTCAAGTGGTTGGAGAGGAGGACAAAGCCAATCTGTGGGGATGTGAAACTCTGGCTTGGATCAGGGAAAAGTCACTGGCTAGTTTTAGAGTGAGAAAATTATAGTAGGGTAATAAATTGTTATTATATTTAATTGCTAGTATAATCATAATAGTTTAAATGTACTTTATTACTTGCATAGTCAGACCAAATGTTCTTATAGTTGGAAAGGCCATTGCTGGGTAGCAACTGGAAAAACGGAAATGAGAAATCCAGAACAAGGCTGGTACAGACAGGCATTTCTCCAGTACATGCCCCAGACCCCAGCCACTGAAGGCCTGGGGCATTCCTGACCCACTGATTGTGCTGAAGTATTGAAAATCCTTCCTTCCTGCTGGGATCAGAGCTCTGCAGAGTCATTCAGCTTCTGGAAATTCACCTGCCCATGAAATAACATTTAATTGGCCAAAGTGGCAGTCAAGACAGCCAGGTAGTGCTTGAGCTGTGAAGAAAGCAGAGAAGGGAGACGTGCTGCAGTCCAACAGGATTGTGATGTGATGAGGATTTGTTGCAGGAGCAGATTAATAGCCAGCATCAGCATTGGAGAGTCTGTGGTCACAATAAAAAGGTTTTGTTTAAGGTTAAAATAGGAAACCATAATAAGAAAAGTAACACAAGCAAGCAAATAACATTCTTTTCCAGTTTCTAGGCAGGGATCAGTGGTATAAAGAGATTAAATTGTTTGCCCCAGCTTGAACAGGGTGTGTGTGTCATGATCAGGAACTTTTTTTCCTCTGTTTTTGCCCTTAGATATCCTCAGATTTATAAGATTCAAAGTGCTTCCAGCATTGGCCATGGACACGTAACAATTTGTGAGGAGCCCTGCATGTAAAGCCTGTGTCCTAATGTCTGACTGGGCAGAGGGACTGAAGGTCTGTAGGAATTTGGGGGAAGGATTTGAAAAATAGCAGAATGAGGAGAGCTACTTGAACTAGACCCCAAATGCATTTTAAGGCTTAAGAATGTAAGATATATTCGCAAATGCATATTAGCAGGAAAATGCAGTGAAAGCAAACCCCCTGAACCAGTCATAATACACTCATTTTAACAGACCTGCCAAAACTCCTAATTAAGGTCTCCCTTAGGACTCTTGTTTTCTATCTCATTATCCTGATAAAGTGGACACCAATGAGTCCCTTAATGAGGATTAAACTGTAGGCTTCACTTGAATTTGCATCTCACATTTGCTATCGATGGGTCTCTCCTGAAATACGCCAGATACACTTGCCACTTTCTGATTCAGAATTCAAAATACTGTATGAAAAAATCTGGTAATAGAATTCCACTTCTTTGCCTTGCAATTGTCCAAAAATAAGAGGTAAAGATTGTCTGTTTTGATAAATACAGCATTTTCCCATCCACAGGCCAACAGTGTGTGTCATATTGCTGTGTATCTGGCTTAAAAGGGACAGCTGCTCCAGGGATCTGGAAACACTCTCTTTAGTTTTTAACAGAAGGAAAAACTGAAACGGAAGCAGATGTTTGTGACTGTATCATGCGTGAGATAAGGCCTTTGGAGACTTTTTTTTTTTCCCTGACAGCAAGTGTTTAAAGTCTCGTCTTCCTTAAAGGAATTTTGATTTCATGCCTGACCCAAGAAATATGCTTTGTGTAAATTCACATGACAGAGTTCCTTGCTGATGGTTTTAGTCAACACTGGGGCTGAGCCATTCGGGTGTTGTGAACACAGAGGTGATCCATGGCCAGGTGGGAGTTTGCTCCTCTGCACCTCCTCCACTGCCCTGCTCTTGGTTGTGAGGTAGCACCACTAAAGCCCATGTCCACACAATGGCCAGGAGCCTCCAAGGTCCTGGGAGACAGGAGGGTTACCTGCTGGAAATCGGACCGAAAACACGGCTGGTTTGCCTTCCTAAAATCTGCAAGTCCAGAATTAATATCTCAGTTTATCCAGAATGTTCAACAGAACATAATTAACACCTTCTAAAGGAAGTTTATATCCATCCAGCAGAGATCTGCAAACCAAGATGCTCATTTATTTCTGAGTATTCCTTGCTCCTCAAAATAAACAAGGATCAGCCCTGATGCTCAAAGGAGCTTCTCATCTTCTTATCTTAATCTAATCATTGACATCTGAATGCAGATTGGTGAGAAAATTTATGCTAGGACAAGGGGGAATGGTTCTAAACTAAAAGAGTAGAGATTTAGGTTAAATATTAGGAAGAAATGCTTGGCTGTGAGGGTGGTGAGGCCCTGGCACAGGTTGCCCAGAGAAGCTGTGGCTTCTCCATCCCTGGAGGTGTCCAAGGCCAGGTTGGACAGGACTTGGAGCAGCCTGGGATAGTGGAAGGTGTCCCTGCTCATGGCAGAGGTGGAACTGGATGAGATTTAAGCTTTATCCAAACACAGACCATTCTGTGATTCTATGACTCTACAGTTTATAAATCTTACTCAAGACTCTCAGGGGTGTGTGTGTATGTGTGTGGCCTGCCTGGCACATTTTTTTTTTTATGGCTGGGAAATAAAAATTTGTTAAGAAGTATTTTCCATCATTTTTGCACATCATCATCTACCAAATCTGAGCTGGGAAACGCATCTACGCAATGGAAATAAGACCATTGTCCCTAGTTAGGTTCAGATAGGAAATACTACACCAATTGTAACCACAATAAAACCAGTGAGATTTGAAAACAAATCACAGACCTCAGGCAAAGCCAGAGGAAATATACAGATAGAGTTCAGTCACAGGTTTTTTTCCCTTCTTTGGCATCACTGCCCATAAAATGATGCCAGAGACAGGTTTTTTTTTAAAAAAAACAACTTATTTTTTTGCCCATCCAGCAACAGCTGCCATGACCAGAATTCTGCTCTCTGCTGTGATGTCAAAGCAGTTTTCAGCTCCTGGGGAGATTTCTGTTCAGAAAGGTTTCCCCCCTACACACAAGACCAGTGTGGGCTGTAGGGGTGCCCAGTCTTACGTGTATTCCAGCAGCTGCAGGGAAGAGTGATTTTGACACAAGCACTTTCTTTTTCCCATTTCATGGCAAGAAATGAGTCACACTTATGTAGCAAACTATATATGTTTGGGGATATGTTTTTTTAATTGAATAAAAATGGATACACTGGAGAAGGTATCTGATCATGGTCTTGGTTCAACAGGGAGGTGGATCCAGTGAAAGAACAGAGCAGAGACTTAAAACAAACTAGAGAAAACCTCTCATCATAGAACATTCAGCCAGCCCATGGAATTGCCTCTTCCCAGACACTGATATCAGATATTTCAAGGGCTAAATCTTCAGATAATTTTGAGTGTTGCCCCTATAACTTTGTAGACAAGAATTTCATGGTGTTAGGTACAAAACACGATTACAAGCTCATGAAATCCCTGAGCTGCAAGTTATTGCAGTCTGGGAGAGAATTCTGAAGAAATATTTTGCATAGACATTAAGTTTTGGCTCCTGCTGGAGGCAGGATATTGGTCTGATCCAGTAGAGTGATATTTTGTTCTTAAATATCAACACATTTCACTTGGCGTTACAATGTGCAATATTTTGTCTTCCCATTCCTAAACTCCCAAACAAGATTTTTTTTTCCCACAAAATTTAAAAACAAGAAGGAAAAAAATAATCAACTTTGTTTTTTTTCTGATTGATTCAAGCTGACTTTTATTTTGCTTTTCTTTTTCAACATTAAATTGATAAATATGTTATTTGTAGTCAAAGCTAAAATTTGCTTTACTTTGTTCAGTTGCTAAATGGTTTGGACTTGAATTTAAGCAGGTTTGCATAATGACAGTCTGTTGTGCTTCTTAATTTGGGAATTAGGGATCTTGGAGGAACCCTACTGTTTACCAGCTTCAGTAAAATATCAATTTTAAATTCATTCCAATGGGTTCAGCTTCTTCTCTTCCCTGTGGAGAAGCACACCTCATACCATGTGGTACACTGATTCCAATGGCATCCAAATGATGGATAACCCAAATCTCCTGTACCCCAGAGACCACACGTTTGCACATGAGACCTCACAGCTGACGGTCCTGAGATGTGTTTGGTGACCATGATAAAGAAATTCTTTTGAGTGAAGGGCTTGACAGCTCAGAATTTTCTCCAGTCCCTGATTTAATGCAAGCTGAATTTTTTAATAGTCAGGTCATTTCTTCAAATCTTGTGTCTACATTAGCATATTCTTGGTGAATCTACCATGAAAAGGCAACATTTTGAACTGAAAGAATAACTATTGCACTGGTTAAGATCTTCATAACTTCTTTCTTAGTTTAGTGAGACCTGCCATATACTGGTATTCTAGCACTTCCACTTTTGGCTAGAGATGCAACAGTTTAATTCAGGTTATTCACTCTATGAAATGAGGACACAATTGTTAATGGTCACTGTCATTGTGCCTGACATCTTCCTTCTGAACAGCCTTATGCTACCCGGACTGAGATGACTGAAGTTAGTGGACTATCAGAATATTGACATAAGGGAATTTTTAAACATAACTCTGAGGTGAGAAAATGGCTTCAGAATGGTTTTGAGTTGCAGGATGACACTGGGTAATAAATTGGATGAGCTCATCCTTATCTTACTTTGCAGCAAGTCATTTACAGCAGTTCCTGCTCCAAGTGGGGTTGATCTGGTTATGTTGCCATCATTTAGAGAATCAGAGAATTAAACAGAATGGTTTGTGTTGGAAGGGATCCTAAAGATTACGTAGTCCCTACCCCCTGCCATGTCTCAGAAATAAACCCCTTCATTTAGCAATGACGAATCCCACCCTGATATCTTCTCTGCATTTCCTTAATATTCAAATCTAAAAGTCAAAGATTGGTTGACATAAGGGCCTACTCTGTATCGTTTAATGGAAAGAATGAATGCAATATATTGGAATGCTCTAGTATTGCTTTAAACACCAATTTTTCCATGCTCATCTGAAAAACAAAGCTTTGTTCATCTGTTATTTACACAAATGGATATTATGGTGTAATGACAAAGATCGCCTCCATATGACAGAGAGAACCAATATCAGATGAGCATCATATTTATAACAATAAATTTTCAAACACCAGATGTATTTCAGAGAAGTCACGTTTTACCAGGGGTTAATCTCTGTGCAATTACTTCTCTTACTTTTAGAAGAAGGGAAAACCACTAAAAGGAGTAGAAAGTCCTATAAGCATCTAGAAAGTCATATTAGAGCTGGAGGCTCCCAGCCACCCCTGTGCCAGTTTTTCAAGGCACATGATGCTTTCTAAAGAGACCAAGTTACTGCTTACTGTATATATTAGTACGGGACAAAAATCTGTCTCCGATGGTTTTGGACACCTTGTTACATCCCATTCCAAAATCTGTCAAGCATGTGATGACAGCTGAGGCACAGAGGAATACTTCTCTGGTTCAAGAACAAGAAGGCCCACAAGGAAAATTTGCTGATTTGCTGAACTCTTTACATTTCCAGATTCAGCTGTAGGATGCTGAGCATGTTGCTGTAAAGTATCACAAATATCAAGACTTTTGTCTCCATGGATTATTGAGCCAGGCAGTTCCTATCCGAACTGTTCCCCTGTAACTTGGGCACTGCCAATAGAGTAATCCTGAAATCTCATGTTGACAGATAGAGCTGCATTTCGATTCACCCAAATCTGAGTTGCCTACAGGTTTTGATGGAACAACTTTTACAGCAGATTTCAAACCAGAACTCTAATGACTTGTGTTTGCTATGATTGTACAGACACATCTTGCCTCAGAGAACCAAGAAACATAGTTTTGTGTGTATTTTATTAGGATAAATAGTAGCAGTAAAGGTAACCAGTCCAAGAGAGTTATCCAATGTATCTGTGCTGGTGTTGCAATTAATATAATTGTTCAGTGAGAAAGTATACACAAGGGGAAGATGATTATATTTTGCTGAAATTTTGTAGTAGAGGTTCCCATTCCCCAAACATTCCCCATAATGTTCTCCCCAGCTAAATACCAATGAGACAGTAAAAATATGTGATGCCCTATTTTTTAGCACCAGATACCTTCCTGCTCTCAGAGCCTGTGTAGACTCATGTGACTTAAACTAAAGCACCTTTGGTTTAAGCCCATCTAGGGCTTCACTAAAATGGTGTCAAGCATTGGGACAGGCTGCCCAGGGATGTGGTGGACTCACCACGTCTAGAGGGATTTAAAAGAAGTGTAGATGTGACAGCAGGGGACATGGTTTAGTGGTGGGCTTGGCAGTGTTTGTCAGTGTTAGATTAATAGTTGGACTTGATGATCTTACAGGTCTTTTTCCACCCTAAACAATTCTACGAGTCTATGAAAACAACATGATGGTGCCCAAAATTAGATCTTGTATGAAAATGTACAGGTAACTTAGGTGACTTCTAAAATCTTTCTGGGTAGGAACAATTCAAGAGCACAGTCTGCAGCCAGTCCATTTCAATCCCATCTCCACATCTTTCCTGCCAGAAATCTCCCTCCTGCAGTGTACCTGAATAGATGCAGAAAAGGCAGTGATTTCACTTGGTAAAAACTCAAATCAACACAGTTACAGTGAGAAAAACTTAACCTTGTCCCCAAGACTGTCTAGAATAGCTGTTCTTGTGCTGCTTTCTTCTGGGAATAAAATCCTCTCTCTCCCCTGCAGGTATCCTTTCTCTCTTTGTAGTAGCATAGTTACTGGGATCCAATTTAAAATGTTCAAAACTCCAAATTCCTCAAAAGGCAGTGTGAAACTACACCTCACACATCACTGCAAAAGCAAGCAAGCTTTGATTTATTTCAGAAGTGGAGTGTTCCTTCACTCTCACTAAAATTTAGTTGTACAGGAGAGGTGTTAACGTGGCTAAAATGCAGGGTTATAAACATTCTGAGTCTTTTCCCAGCTTTGATGTAATCTGTACTTTGAGTGTAGAATTGCAGTCACCTCACCCAAAATTACCCACCTGTGAGTCAGGCATGCAGTCAGAGCCCATGTGGCTCCCTGGACAATGAGCAGAGAGAATGAAAACACAGAGAGGATGTTTATTGTATTTCTTACAATAAATATTGGTAGACGCATGCTTATCAATAAACACGTTTATTAATAAACCAAGTTTTTAAATAAACACATTCTCATGTAGGTTGGATGTGTTATGTTTTGGGTGAGTTGCCTGTCTCTATTTACAGAAGGACTCTAGATGCCCAGTTTAAATTTAATTTATAGCTTTAGAGCAGATTTCAATGTGATGAATTCCAGGTTTTTTTTTCAGAAATGTGCAGTGATTACAACATCAGTTCCTCACCTCTTGGGATCACATTACACCCACTTTAACTAATCTGGATCACCCAAAAACCCTACTGTATTTCTTGCAGCCTGTCCACTCCTCTAAAATATAAGAACCCTGCTAAACAAACTTGTTTTGTACTTGTTTAGTTGCTAAAACCCATCATTTCCCAGGCCCCAGCTGAACTGTACCACAGGAGCACTAGGTGGCAATGCTGTTACAGCGAAAACTCCAGCAGCTCCCTAAAACACCAGCGATCCCAACGATGCTTCACGGGCAGCGCACAAGCCCAGAAAGCTGCAACCAGCTCTTCAGCGAGTTCAGGACATCGTTTTGATTGTCCCCTGTGTTAGGCATTGCTGAGGCCACACCTCGAACCCTGGGTTCAGTTTCGTGCTCCCCATGACAAGAAAGACATTGAGGGGCTGGAGGGTGTCCAGAGAAGGGAACAGAGCTGGGAAAGGGTCTGGAGCACAAATCTGAGGGAGCTGAGGGGGCTCAGCCTGGAGAAAAAGAGGCTCAGATGGAACCTTATAACTTTCTGCAACTTCCTGAAAGGGGATTGTAGACAAGTGTCTGTTGGACAAGAAGAAATGGCCTCAGGTGTGCCGGGGGAGGTTTAAGCTGATTATTTGAAAAAAAATTCTTCATGAAAAGGGTTATTAAGCATTGGGACAGGCTGCCCAGGGAAGATGTGGAATCACCATGCCTGGAGGCATTTAAAAGCTGTGTGGATGTGCCACTTGGGGACATGGTTTAGGGGTGGACTCAGCAGTGCTGGTTTAACAGTTGAGCTTGATGACCTTAGAGGTCTTTTCCAACCTAAATGGTTCCATGATTCTGTGGTTTTGGTTGCCCAGGCTTGCTCTGAGTGAGAAGTAGCTGGATGATTTGTTTCCACTTTCAATATAAAGCAAACAAATATGATGACTTGACATTTAGTACAAATTTGGCCTTCCCCCTATAATTTCCAGTGGTTCCAAGAATATTGAATGGCAAATATTGAATGAGGAACACACAGGAATGATCTGACCATCCTACCAGGCTGGGATTCTACCACCTCACAGGGGAAAGTGAAAACTAATAATGTGGGTGAGATCACAAACAGTCTTCACTTGTGCTTCCCCTTTCCATATGTACTACTTGCAGTGGAATCAGAGGCAATATTCCTGGATATAAAACCTTGGAAGTGGGCAGCTTTTGCTAAGATAAGTGCTTTTGAGGACAAAAAATCCAGTGCAAGTGTTCTACAGCTATCAATTCAGTAGAGCACAGCACAAAATCTATGTTTAATTGACTCCAATGCAGTTTAATACAATTAATCAGTATTATCAGGTCATGATTCTGAGAGGCCTCTCCACAATTCCAGTATTTATTTTAATCCATTTTAATTCATATAATTTACCATTATCATAAACTGTGAATTACGTCTATGGATACAAGCAGAATAAGGAACTGTTCTGGTCTGAGCTTATCTCATCACTGCAGGAACCTGTTTTTAATTTATTTTTTATAGAAGTACCGCATCCTGTTGATAGCAAAACTGCTCACAATACAGAAAACCACTCCCCATGTCCCAGAGTGAGGAGGAGATTCATCTTCACTATTTTGGACCTAAAATGTCTTTGTAGTTTATGTACTTTATATGACAGTTGGACTTGATGATCTTGGAAGTCTTTTCCAACCTTAGTGATTCTGTGATTCTATTCCATACGTAAGGCTGAAAAATGTGAAAAAAAAAAAAAAAAAAAAAGGGGGCACATCCATGGACTTGTAAGAGTTTTGCATGAGTATGTGTAGCCAAATGTGTGAGGTTGTTTCATGCATTTATACTTGAAAAGTTAAATTCAGACCTTCTAGAAATTTCCCAGAGGGAAAAAATGAGTAGTTGTGGTGATGCAAAAGACAAGTTCATTTTCCTTTGGAATTCTACCACTTATATAGAATTTTTTTGCTAATCAAATGCTGTTAGAATATTTTCCATGAGCATGTAAATTTAGCTACTCTGTGTGGAACTGGTTTTCTTTTTGGGGCAGCTCATAGGTCCTGGTTTCTCAAATGATGTCATCTTGCATTCCTGCTTTTTCCCTGTCTCTATGTGACCACCTTTTCTATCCCGTTTTTAACCACTGAATCTATCTCATTTTTAACCCACAGAACAAGGAAATTTCCAGTTTAAATACATTTGTCTTGTTTGTTGGAAGAAATCCATGGTCTAGTTAGTGATAAGAACATATAATACAAACACATAAACAAATAACATCAAAATATAGTTACTAATCCTGAGGTGTTCTGTTGGTTTGGCTTTTGTTTATTTCCTTAATATACCATTACAAGATGGGGAGGGAAACAATTACTTTCATAGATTACAGTTACTGTTATGGAAAGAGCAGTTTCATTTTCAGACTCAGAGCCATCCATTTAGACCAGAATAAAGAGAGGAAGGAAACAAGGGATTTTTGCTGGGGTTTGGCCATGTGATTCTACATAGGCTTTGACAGCACAGCAAAGTTGTGCTGATATCTGAAGAAAAATCAGAAGCAGCTATAAGGTGGAAAGTTTAAAGAAGTGAAAAGATGTGCATTTCTGGCCTTATTCATGTCTCATTAGCTTCTGGCACAGTAAATTGCCTAGACCAGCAGAAAACACTTGTTCTTTCTCTTTTTTAATGCAAATTTCTGGAAAAAAAAATTTGTAATGTCAGTGAAAAAATATCGTGCCCAAAGAATAGACCGGATGTAACATTTTCAAAAGCATCAGCTATGACAATTAAGAGTTTATGTCCACCACCCCCGTTTCCAAACAGGTTTATATCCCATAATTCCCTCTGAGAAAACATATCAGCATGTTTTCAAAAGTATATTCTTGCCATTAGATTCTCCATTTTTCTGTGCTCAGTCAAGAAATCCTTTTGACCAGGCCAGGGATATGAGAACATCTACAAAGGAGTTAATTTAACACACACTGAAAGCAGCAGTGTTTGGATGACCCCTTTTTCTCTTTACATGCCTTAGTGGAAATTTCCAAATGTTGCTGGATGCTGAAATATGTGGCTAAAAATTCAGGCCTTTTCGAAATGACCCTACACTTCCAGACACCAAAATATCCCTGACCTGGTCTCATGGATCACTGAGAAGTGGCAGCCAAATAAATACCCCAGCAACCGCCAGACATTCCTTTTCCTTGTTAAGTCCAAAATGAATGACTCCAAACTCCCAGATGAAAAAAAGGTAGGGAAGAGCAATGCCCTTCCTCCTTACTTGGGGAAGAAACCATGACTCAAGAGAGGCATTTTAAATCTCACAGGGCTTCCTTTACATAGACTATTTGTGATTCCTCTGTGATTTGCCTCCTACATTCTTAATGGGATTCCCAAGGAAGAGCTCCAGTGAAGAAATTTAAGATCAAAAATGGGCACATGAGGCCAGTCAGACAACCTGGAACTTCGTATGGCAAGCAGATCATTGGAGTAGTTGGCACAATCCTGACAAATGCCATACTCTCTGGAAAGCTTCTAGATGGAATGTGAAAAATGTTTGTTATTTTTCTTTGACTTTTTAAAAAAGGACTTCTGCCTCCATCCCCTGCCTTTGAACCTCCTTCCCATTCATTTTCTTACCCTTATTTGTAATAAAATACCTTGGTAAACAGCGGTGTTTCCAAAAAGCCATGACAAAAAAATGTTCTTATTAAAACTGAAAGCTACAATTAAGACTATCTCTCTGATTTTTTCAACACAGATAATTAAAAATACATATTGGAGTTTAAAAAAACTGCACAAACAAACCCACAGACAAAACCATATTTTTTTCTCTTTTAATGATATTTTCTTTTGCATTCAGAGTAAATATCTTTCAAATAAGCAGAGGAAATTCACTGACTCATAGAATCATAGCATGGTTTTGGTTGGAAGGACTCAATTCTCTCAGCCATTCCGCATAGCAGAGATTCTCCACCTCTCTGATCAGCTTGGTGGCCTCCTCTGGATTTGCTTCAACAGATCCATGTCCTTCCTGTGCTGGGGACTCCAGAGTTGGATTGTTTAATATACTTGACTTATTAATGTATGGCTTCAATATGTAGTTCCACTTACTGCAATTCCAGTCTCAGTGAAAAACACCGTTCTTGATGCTTCCTGCATCAAAACCCAGGGTTTTAAGGTTAGCCTGGGCCTCCACAAAGCCCACTTTGTTTTGTTAGAACTCTTAAGGCAAAATTGGCTGTGAGAAAGATGTTAATTCTGGCACAATAACTTGGGAAGTTTCATGCCACAGTGCAGCATAAAACAGTAATTAGATGAAGAAAAATTAAGTAACTCCTTTTGTTTTAATGGTGATGTGCAGTGTTTCAAAGAAGAAGCTACACAGTCCATGACTTTCTCCAGACACATTAAGGCAAAAACCTTAGCTTTCCTGCCCCTCTCAAACCCATAAATTCTGTTGGATTACATGCCAAGTTGATTTAAAATGGTTGTTCAATGAAAAGAAAGGGTTGACTCTAAATTTCAATGCTTTGTAATGTTCTGAAGGAAGCTGCAATCTGCTTTCATGGACTATATGAGACTTTTCACCCTTCAGATTGTCAAATTTTTATTACTGGTATTATAGGATAATTCTCCTTTTTGTTTAGGTTTTTTTTTTTTTTTGTTGTTGTTGTTGTTTTAAAATTGTCCTGGTTGAGGTTTTTCCTTTTATTTTTAAAAAGGAATCACTGATTGCTCCAAGCAGAACTCACTCCATGTCCTCTGGAGCTTCTGTCCCACCTGTGCAGCAGTTTAGGTCATCCTGCATAACTCAGACCTGTACAAGGCACAGAGGGCTGAGACCTCCATCCTCTGGGCACTCAAGATTCCCACTGAAGCACTGAATGCTGGATTCAGCCTTCCACAGCAAACATATGTCGATACACAGATGGTCACACCAGCAGAATTTTCCCACAGACATTTGCTCGATATTTTTAAGCAAAAAAATGTTTTCCATGTGTCCTCAGACCTGTTGTTCACCCAAGTATTCCAGGCAATTTAACCTGCAGGCATTTTGGTGGGTTTTTTTTTTTCCCCCTGAGAAAAGCACAGGGATACAACAGCAAAAGGAACCAAAAAAAAAAAAAAAGTTAGGAAGAAGAGGAATGAGCCAGATGGACAGAGGGACTGATAGTTTGATATGCAGAAATAGTTTACTTGTATAAAATCNAAAAGCACAGGGAAAAAAAAGCAAAAGGAACCAAAAAAAAAAAAAAAAGTTAGGAAGAAGATGAATGAGCCAGATGGACAGAGGGACTGATAGTTTGATATGCAGAAATAGTTTACTTGTATAAAATCCAGAAGGGTGTTTAGAGAACACAGACTACAGCTTGTAAATGGGAAGAGTTCAAAGTGGGAACCGGGTATTCCAAGACAAGCTTGTGTAGGCTGGAAAGTAAATGTGTAAATGACACACAAAGGCTTATTTCTCAAAAGAAAAATTCCCTTTTCCCCCTTGAAAAGCAAGGATTTTAACTGTGAGGTAAATATAGATGTGACTGAGACACACTGAATAACAGGAACATCAACAGGAGGATGATGTCCCCGCTGGAGAGATTTGCCCCCACAGACCATGGTAGAAAATCCGGATGACTAACTGGGATGGAGGATTATTTTTTACAAGCTCCCAGTAAAAGTCTACCAAATCAACTGGTTGAGGACAGGTTTAGCAGTTTTGGGATCCTGCAACTCACTGCAAGCTGTAGAGCCCTATCTTGAAAGAAAAGCACTTGTGCTACTGAAGTCTCATGGAAGTGTGAAGCAAAGCACAGGGACAGAGATGAAAGACAATCTAAATTAATTTAACTCTCCGGGGAATGGTACCAAGTGGGTCACTTGTCCTGAAGAAACAGAAATAAACAGTGATGGTTCTGCTGTACAGAAACTGGAGCGCTTCATTAACACCTGGCTGTGGGCAAGGCTTTGCCACGATAAATACGGTGCAACAATATACAGAGAACTTAGACCAAGGAAATCATTCATTCCTTCAACTTGCTCTGAGTTCCAGTCCATGGGACAGTCCAATGGTCCTGCTTCTCATACTGTTCTGGAGATAAATATAGATTTATAGATATATAGATACATAGCTACAAGAGATTCTTCAGTAACTGTGTAATCAAAGACCATCCTTCCCCCAAAGACTTCAGCATCTAAATAATTTCATCCCTTCTCTATCATGCTTGGGAGGTTCACAGAAATTGTTGGTCTGCTTTTTCTGACTCAGTTTTATGGATAAAACCAGAACTGCCAGAAGATACTGTATTAGTGCAATAAATATTAAAAGGGTCTTTTAGCCAAGTCTATTGGTAGCTTATTAAATTAACTGATCTATTCAGTAATTGATTATTGGAAGGCTTAAAATTATTTCTCTCTCCCCAGTACTCCTTCAAACACCCATTATTAAATTCTGAGTAATTTGAAAAATTAAATTTCCTCTTTCAATACCTGCACATCTCTCCTGCCCCTTCATTTAGATTTCTACCAGACTTTTGTGACCATTGGATTTCTCAGTCCTTCCCGTCCTCTTCATTTTCTCCTGCCTTTCCACAGACCTGATTTCTCCAGGACCCCACAAGTTTGCACCCTGCTCTGCTCTCCTCTCTTTTCTCCATCTTCTCCTCAAACATTTGAGTGTCTGATCTAATAAAGGCTGACCACACTTTGTTGCTGCTCCCAACTTGGATCCTGTGGGAATGATAGCCATGGTGTCAATCAGCATCTCCCTGTTGCCTTCAGTACAGCTGCCTCCAATTTACACCAGCTGAGGATCCAGCCTTCTGCTGCCAAAAGTACTAATGATTTTGCAGAAATATGGGTCTCTCTCTCCCTCTCTTTCTTTTTTTTTTTCTCTCAGCATGAAAGATCTAATTACAAATTGCTGAAGGCTTGCTGCAAATAAAAATAAAAAAAAAAGGGAGAAAAAAGGATACCCTTTTGACTCTGCATTGTCTGTTACTAATTTACTGAAAGGAATTGGATCTATGTTTTCACCCAAATAAATATTTCTCCTCATGAATACTGAGAACAAGTATTCAGTGAAATATCTCCATGGAGAGGTTTTAAACTTATTTTCACAGCTGTGAGTTTGTTCAGGCTGATGTTACTGGATATCAGTACTCTGAATGATAGTGACATTACCATGGTATAATGTGAACAGAACCATCCAACCTGGCTTCCCGCTCCCTGGAAATACCAATTATCCTACCTCCCAATACCTTCAATCCAGCGGGTGGGATGTGTGCCATATTTTAATTTGTTATGATTATATTAAGGATGACAACACAGCAAAGGCTAAAGGCGACATTCCTACTGGTGGGCTGAACAGTGTGAGGGCCTTCTCTCTGCCCCTGGGGCCAGCTGCAGCAGGGACTGTCTTGATTTCTCCTGGGACCCTGTCAAGGTGTACCCTGGGAAAACCAGCTGGGTCATGAGAGAGGGGTCTCTGCTTTGTGATGCTCGATGGACCCAAAACATCTTGCAAACAAATGAGACAAAGGAACAGTTGGTGCAGAGGATGCTCAGCAAAAATGGGACCCTTATGGGATCCAGGTGGTGAAGAAGGTACAAGACCCTAGAACTGAACTCCTGCCAGAGGCCTCCAAACCAGCTGTTGCTGCATTAGAGAATGGCTGAGATTGAAGGGACCTCTGGAAGTCATCTGGTCCCTCCTCCCTGCTCAAGCAGGGCCACCTAGAGCAGGTCACCCAGGACCATGTCTCCATCTGGAGAAAGAACATCTTCTTTCCATAGCTGGTCTTTAATTAACAGTCCTCAGAGGGTAACAGACTCAACAATCTTCACCGGAACATCCTTGTCCCCTAGTTATCATCCTGCATAACTTACAGTGCACTTTCTGCAGCTAGCTGGTACCAGGGCAAGAATAGAAACCCTGCTCACACTAAAAGAAATACTTCCACTCTTCTCCTGTAGGCATGGAATGACCATTTTCTGTCTTCTCAAAGGGCTATTTCCCCTTAATTTTTACAGTCATTTACTCCTGTAAGATCCCAACAATACGAAGATGTAGAACTGCACATACCCTTGGCAGAAATGCAAATGACAAAACACAAAGGTGATGGCAACGTGGACTCAGAGAAGAAGATGGAGAAGCAAGATGTGTCTCAGCTGCCTAAGCCTATGGACCATGAGAGTTACAGGATCCATGAATGCTTCCGGAGATGTGACTCAAGGCAAGGAGGGATCATTGAATCACAGAACGGCTTGTGTTGGAAGAGACCTTAAATATCATCTTACAGCAACTCCTCTGCCATGGGCAGGGACACCTTCCATTATCCCAGGTTGTTCCAAGCCCCATCCAACCTGGTCTTGAACACTTCCAGGGATGGGGCAGCCACAGCTTGCCCAGGCAAATATTCCATGGCATTTCTGATATCTGTAGTTGCTCTGGTCTGGGCAGCTGCATTGCACACTGGGTGGATCAATCTTAAAATGAACCTTCCCCTGAACCAACCAATATGAGCCACCAAAGCTGCGAAGAAAAAAAAAATTACATCTTCTGAAAGAAGAGTTTTGAGATTTAGACCTCCTCCAGCACCACTACTGGCACCAGCACAGGGCTCCAAAACTGGAGTAAAACACTACCAGTCCCTATTATTAAAAATTTTGTTTATACATTTGTGTTTTATAGTAGGTTTCAGTTGGTTGAATACGGTCATGTAGGGACATTTGAGGTATCTTGTGCTATGTGCACAGAGTGCTCTGGTCTGGTGCTGGGTTTACAGGAGATCTGCATCCTTAAGGAGCTGCAGAGTCCTCCCAAGCGACATTGAAATAAGAAAAAATGAGCCCTGTCTGCAGTGTCCCTACTAAGAGCAGGGACACAGACAATCCATTGCCTTTGTCTTAGAAAACTCTCTAATCTCTGTGCAACAAGCACCTAGAGACTGTTCACCTCCTGCCATGAAAAGTTTGTCTATGGTTAATCAAACAACCCAGATTACCTACAGAGAAGCCAACAGATTTCCTTAATCCTTAGCAGTGAGCCTGCTCTTTCCAGCCCCTGAACATGTTTTAGTTCAGCTGATCATTGCTCATCCTCTTATGGCTTACAATGCAGGTCATGAACTTGGAGTATAATATTCCAGCACTTACGTTTTTAAAGTGCAACCCATGTACCATTTTAAGCAGAGAAAATACTCAATTAGAAGGCAGCATGATACTCCAAGTACATGCTTTGTGACAGGGCAAACTGGAGAAGTAATTGTATTTGTTTAATTCAAGAAATCGAGTGGACAAGGGTATCCAGACCTTTCTCTTACCCTTATTACTTGTTTCAATTTTGTTGCTGGTATTTTTCCTCCTGTTTAATAGGCAAGGCAGCTGACAACTGAATTAGTACTCTTCCCTTAGTGTGCCACTGGCTCATGACAACAGCCTTAGGGGTAAGATATAGATAACTGAGAAGTTTTCTCACTGTTGTGATATATTTTTTCATATGGTTAATAAGGCAATTGAAATGACATCCTGTCACAGTGGTAGAATCCCATGAATTTGTGATGTCCCTTGCGTTGCCACTAGGAGGAGATGCACTGTATTATTATCCCCCTCGCTTTTTCTTGGAGAACACATTGAAAGGATATGACAGACTGTAAACTCAAGCGTCCTTTAGTGTTGCTAAGGATTAGCTGCTGTTTATTATCACTAATGGGAAAGGGCTTAGGGCTGAATTGTTGTTGCTCCGCTGTGGATTTTGTTTCAAAAGCTTCACAAGAGTGCCCTTACGTTCCAATCAGGGAGTTCAGCTAAAGGAACAAAAATAAGAGAATCATCAGCAATTAAAACAAATCAAATCAAGAAAATAATAATGGCTAAATCTGCATAAGAAGATAATTAATTGTTTATGAGCAATTTCTTTCCTTACAACAGAGTCTATCAAAATATGTTGGTCCCAGCTCATTTCCAAAAAAAATCAAGCTAAGGTCCTGATGCCAAGTCCTGCTATTGCCACTGTAAATCAAGGAATTTGCACTGAAGGCCAGATCAGCTGAAGCCTCTGCTGGGTCTGTTTGCATCAGGATGCCCTGTCCTGAAAGGTGTGAAAGGCAAAGTGAGGACCCAGCACTGAGCACCTTGTGAGAGCAGGGCTTTTGTCAGCAGAGATCTCCGTCAGCACAAGGCGCTGCTCTAACACAGTAATTGATTATTTCCCAAAGGCCTCTGCACCATCAGCTCTGATTCACATAAAACCAGCGCCTCAGTTCAAGCATCTATGGGAGCTCCAGTGGCTGCAGGGGAAGGAGGTAATCGGAGTGGCAGGGAATGCCCTGTTCTCAATGGATGGGCAATTGCCCCATGGCCAGGCAGAAGTGGATGGTGGATTTATGCACAGACACATATTGTTCAAGTGGCCCCTGCTTCTGGGCACGCTGTCTGCACTCGAAGGGCTCCAGCTTGAGTCTTGCAGGTCCTTAATCTGATCAGTGTCTAAGCACAGGGCTTTCAGCTGGAGCTTGGCTCACCGCACACAGGCCATTGGAAAGCACATTTAACTTGCAGCCTGTGAGCTGATTATTGGAAAACTACAAGGGCATAAAGAGAAGAGTAGAATTTCCCCTTAATCATTAAAATCGAGGCACAGTGTCTGTATGTATGTATATATGTATATATTTTTTGTTTTACTGGTGTTGAAAGTTATCAGAGGTCTGGAGTTCCAACATTTCTCCCCAGCTTTGAGGATCTCTGCGTGCTCAGATCTGTTACATCCCATGCTTTGGGAATGCTCTGTATTTATTCAGTCCTCTGAAGTTACACATCAGTTTTCAACCACTTCTTCCGCTGTGTAACCTCCCCGGCACTGTTTTCTTTTAGCCAACAGCCAGTGGAATCTGCGGTATGTGTTGGAGACACTGGTCTCAAGCAGTCAGAGAGTACAACTTAATGGAAACCTTCACCTTCAGCATGGCCCCTTCCCAGCAGGTAACCTAATGGCCACATCTATGGGGATTTAATGATCTTGAAGGTCTTTTCCAGCCTAAATGATTCCATTCTATGACCTCATGACCAGATCTTGCTCTGCAGGCTGAGTGCTGTGAGCTGGTTACCCAATGCTCGGATGGTCATGCAGATACACTGGACACAGCTCAGGGGTGTTTAATGACATTTGAAATGCCAACTCCTGATTTCCTGCTCCAGAAGGGAATGGGTATCTGCAACCCCGTGTCACACTTGGTCATCTTTCTGGGTGACCTGGATGTCCTGAGGGCTCTCAAGTAACGCTGAATCTCACTGTACTAGGATAGGTGGGCCCATTTCACTTATTTTTTCCCTTCTTTTACCCTTATTTTACCCTGGGCTTCGTGCAAGTTTGTAGCTGAGAAGTTCAGAAGCAGGAACTGTTCAACTCTGTGTTTTCCTGGAAGGAACAAAAATACGCCCAAATTCGACCACACTTTTAAAATAGTTTCATTGAAATAGAGCATTAGAAAAGAGGAAACATTAAATGACTTGGCATAGACTTTTCTTTTTCAAGTTAAATGTTTGAACTTTCCACTTCAGAAGGATGCTTTATTCTAAAATCAACTTACATTTTTAAAGGGAATAATAAAGAAGTGATAAATTAGACCATGATACTTTGCTATTTCAGCCCTTACTGACAGGAGCCATGATCCTGCGAATAGGTATGCACAATTTAAAACTAAGGACTCTCTCCAGCTTTTCCCCACTGCTGAGGTGCCGAGAATAACACAGGTAAATTTTTTTTGCAGGATGGAGGCCCAGCTGAGTTATATCTGATATTCTGTATTTGGAAGCAATGACTGTGTGAATAATACATCTGAATAGGTCTGAAGATTTAATGGCACGTAGGAAACATGACAGGAGGGGTGCAGAGTACTGCAGAGCAAGTAGCAAATTTCCAGTAACTTAAAGGAAATTTAGGATTAAATAATGACATATGAGGGTCTAGATAGGGATCAGCAACTCTTGGTATTTCGGCAAAACCAAATTCTATGAGGCTATAAACAGGAATTCAAAAAGCAAGTGCTTTGTTCATGTAACAGCTGCTGTCACTAGCACCCCCAGGTCCTTTTCCAGCTTTCCAGTCACTCTGTCCCAGCCTGCATCACTGCACCGGACTGTTGCAACCCCAGTGTAGGACCTGGCACTTGGCCTTGCTGAACTTCGTAAAATTTGCTGTCAATAAACTGAAGCCACAGACAAGACTTCTTTTCTGTAGCAGCTTGGAAAACTGTATTCCCCAGGATCCTGGAGGGTCAGGTGCTGCATCAACCCAGAGCAAAACCTGAGAGGGGTTAGAGCCCAAGGAGGCTGCATGCTTATGTGAGCATTATTGAACCTGACTGGGTGTCAAGCAGCACAGTTTTGGCAGAGCTCTTTTGCAGAGTTTTCAGGTACTGACTTGTTCCACACTGCACAGTACTTCTTTTTCCACACCATGATTTCAGTGGAACAGCTCACAAAAAAAAAAAAAAAAAAAAAGTGCAACTGAATAAGAGCAAATAGATAAGGCCTGAACCCTTTGAAGGTGTCTAGAGCTTGTGCTATTGACAGTTTCTTTCCTGAATTTGCTTTGTTTTTGTGCCTGGTGAGTATCTGACTGCTGTTTTAGGGACTACTAGCATATTCTACAGAGCACTAAATTTTACAGTACCCCTACAGTAAGCTTAATACCTTTTATCTCGAATACTGTAGTGCATGTACCTTTATTTATAATGTATTGTACAGCCTGTGATGCTCACTAGTGCTGTATTTTTACCATTAGCACTCCAGGAAATGAAAGCACTGTAGCCTACATTAGGACAGGGGCAATTCATGGCAGTCTTATTTGTCAGGGCAGCTTTCATTTAAATTGGAGCCTGAAGAGGTCTATAGGAATAGGGAATAAACAGCTACTAGGTCAAAATACTAGGAAAAAACTCAAATAGGGAAATAAATGCCCATAGAAGGTCATAATTTTGCTTTTCTGTTCTTTTTTGAGATGCACAGTGCAGCAGAGGTGGAAGGACATGAAGAGTCAGAAAACTGAGTGAAAGAAGAGACCTTTCTCTGATGGTATTAAGAAGGGAGAGAAAATATAGGAAAGAGTAGAAAGAACAAAACCTGGAAAAGAAAGGCTTAAAGAATGAAAAACATAAACTAATTAATGGCATCCAGTTTAAGAACATAGGTGCTGCTTAATTTAATGATGGTTGTGCACCAGTTTCTGAAGTCTCTTAGTCCTTCCCTTGTGTTCAAGTGGAGGTTGGGTTTTTTTCCTGCTGTCAGCAGTTGGGCTCCATTTCCTCTCCAGACAGTGAAAAAGCCTCTAAAAAGGAGCCAGTGCACTTGACTCGTAGTGAGGTTGAAGTGAGAGGACCAACCTGAGTGACACAAAGCACCTGAGGGATACGAAGAAATATCTACTGAGGCTGTAACAGAAGTGAGATGGAGGAAAGGAAGAAATGCATGTGCCACGAGGAGGGAGGAGGCAGCTCCATCATGTCCTGTGACACCTGTGGTGCATCACCACAAGGCTGTTGGCTGTGTATCTGCACCTGAGCACAAGGGATAGGCTGGTTTTGGCTGGTGTGGAGTTAAAGTCCTTCACAGTAGCTGGGACTGTGTCTGGGATTTGTGCTGGAAACAGTGTTGATAACAGGAGGATGTTTCTGCTGCTGCTGAGCAGGGCTTACACAGAATTAGGGTCTTTCTGCTCCTCACCCCACCCCACCAGAGAGGAGGCTGGGGGTGCACAAGAGGTTGGAAGGGGACAGAGCTGACCCCAACTGACCAAAGGGATGTTCCAGAGCAGACGGTGTCATGGTTGGCAATAAAATCTGCTGGGAAGAAGAAGGAAGGGTGGGGAATGTTCAGCATTATGGCATTTGTCTCCCCAAGCAGACATTTCATGCGATGGAGTCTTGCTCCCTGGACGTGGCTGAACCTGCCTGCCCATGGGAAATGGGCAAGGAAATCCTTGTTTTGCTTTGCTTGTCCCCACAGTTTCTGCTTTACCTATAAAACTGTCTTTATGTCATCCAGCAAGTGGCTTCATTTTTAACCCTCTGATTCTCTCCCCCATCAAACCAGGGGAAGGTGAGCAAGCAGCTTTCTACAGGGGTTAAACCAAGACAGATGGTGAGATCTTGGGTTTCCGAGGTGGGCAGTGCAATGCAGGGCAATCCAGAGGTTCCCACTTGGGGCTGAATATTCTGGAGCTGACCAACCCCACCTGAGGATTTGTATCTGGACAGAGCTAAGACAACTTGTATCATCTGAAAGAAAGTCCCATAACCAATGTACTTCCTTTTTTTTTTTTTTTTTTTTGCATTTATTTTTGCATTAGACCCCACACCTTTGGGAAGAGCACTTTTTGTTATCCACAAAACAGATTACAAGGAATACAGAGGTCCTGATCCCACTGACAAAGCGCGTGCTGCTGATCAATGACAAACTTGTATTGACTGAAACACCATCAAGCCCAAAAGATGAAAGCAAACCAGGAACGTTGTGATCTTTTTTTTTTCCTTTTTTTTTGTGTTTGCTGGCAATGAACTATGCTACAGTAGAAAAATGGGGTTGATTCTGCTTCCCCTTCCTAATGTGTAAATGAGGAGTAATGCCACTGAGTTCAGTGGAGTTTCTGTGAGTAAGTGGAAAATCAGATTCGGGAGCTCTATCGAACCCAACCCCACATCTTGTAGGAGTCTGCATTTCCACTTCTTTCTCACAGGAGCTCTTTGTTTGTATTTTTCCCCTCTGTGTCTCTCTTTATTTTCCTTTCCTTTGAAGTCTTAAATCCTAGAAGTGACCAATCTTTCATCCATAATCTGCAGCATTCAAATTAAAGGGAATGGTCTATAGATTCTAGGATTTTCTGCACACTATGGCTAAATCCTAGTAGAGTCCCCTATGATCTAAGAAAGCCAGGAGAAGAGTGTGAAGTTAATTTGATCTAATCAATGTGCCACATGCAATCATGTTGTGTTCATTACTAGTCAACAAACAAGCTAAAGCCCTACATATATTTCTCCTTTTTAGTAAACTGTCGTTTTATCAAGTGATGGTCTGGCCAAACATGTTCAGCAATCTCAGTAATTCCTGTTCTTATTAATCATTGTGAAGCCTTGAAATCCCCAAGATTCTATAAATCTTCCTGCAACTGAACACTTTTAAAAACCTCTTCGTGTTATAGCAGTAATAAATATGATCGTTTTTCATAGCAAACCTGTCTATTGCTTTAAAGAAAATAGATAGACTGTAAATAAGTGCATTTTCCTGCAGTAACATTAAACAAAAAGGTTAAGCTCCTACTGACAGGAAAGATGTATTTGCAAGTGATTAGTTATATTTCTACCATAGCGCTTGTCTGTGTTCTTCTTTTGATGTTTAAACAAAGCTCTTGAACACACTGGGTTGTAGTCTCTGATGTTGATTTATAGGTAGGACTGAATTCCAAACACTGAACTCGTAGGCAGGCATTAATAAAAAGGAGAGACTTTCTTCCTGCTGGTTAATATGTGACTAAGCTCTCCTGTTTTAGGCCTCAATCTGTCAAGAACAGGTGTATAATAGGGGAGTCCTTGAGGCGCAAAGACTGGAGCTATACACAAAGGGTTTTGTTCAGCTGCACTCAGGACAAATGTTGAAACACCAATTTACAAAATTGTTTTGACACAGAATTATTTTATGGCTATTATGACACAGACATAAAATTATTTAGGTTATCTGGGCCCAAGAGGATTGGTAGGAACTCCAGAAGGACCTAACTAAACTACTGTAGGTAATTGGGCAACACAATGGCAGATGAAATTCAACACAGACAAGCGGAAGACAAAATGTGTTGGGAGAAGAGTTTAAGTGCTAAAAATCCCGTAGACTTAAGGGAGGTCAGATCCTTCAAGAACAGATAAGAATGAACAAATCTCACTCAAAATATCTAGCCCAGTGTAGATGGCAAGGATACAGAGAACAGGGATCAAAATAAATTCTTCTTTTATATCCCATTTCCAGTGGCAAACAACCTCTTACATTTCAGAGGAAGGCAAATCATCAACAGCAAAGTTGTTCCCTCGAAGAAAATTCTCTCACAACGAATATCAGGCTGAAATTCAGAAACATGAAATGGAATTGTGAACATTGCCTAAATATAGACTGTGTACTTCCTGAATGTGCTAAGGACATTCCACCACGGATTCCTTCCAGGTACTTGAAATGAGGCATTTGGATTCCTCCTCCTGCTGTTGCAGACACAGACTAAATAATTATTCCAACAGCTAAATCAAAATATGTGATAAACAGAAGTCAAATTACACTTTGAAAAAATCCAAAAGCCAAGTGCATCTGCACTGGTCAGGTGCCACTAAGCCACACCCTCTCAGTGCCAGGAAATTCCATCCTATTTAAATAGATTGTATTTATGTAAACTTCAGCTTGCAGACACTGGATGTTGTTGTGCCCTTGTTAGCAGGGATGACACGCTCCCTGCTTATCAAACATTCCTAAGTACCTTACGCAGTGATCAGCTCACCTCTCCACTCTCCCTTTGATAATCTGAGTTGAGCTCCTTAAGGCTGATATCGCAGAGCTTGTTTTCCGACCCATGGATCAGTTTTGTGGCATTCCTTTGAACTCTGTGTAGTGCATCCCTGTCCTCCTGAAAATTAGCTATGCTCTCTTCAGGAAAGCAGTTTATGGTCACAACATTCCACTATTCAGCTTCAAATTGACTTGAAACATTTTAATAGAGGCAAAACTATATCAGGTCTCTTTGTGGGGTTTGGACTGAGTATTTATGTGCTCTAATAAGGCAAAATATTTGCATATCAATCAGATACTTAAAATAAACGCACATTTAATTCTTACTTTGTTCCAGCTTTTAAAGGTTAGACTCAATGATCTCAGCGGTCTTGTCCAACCAAAATGATCCTGTGATTCTGTGATACTTGACTATGCCCCTGTTTGGTGTCTCTGCTAGGGCTTGTAACTTCTGTCTAAAGAACAACAACCTCTTAGGCAGCAAAGCTTTGTCTGGTGGATTTTCCTCATTGAAAAAAAGAAGTCTTGAGTGACAGCAGCCTGATTGGATGTCATTCCACTAAACATATGGCATGTGCAATAGAAATTAATATTTTTCAATGCCCTCACTCCTGCAGGATTCCAATGCCTTACAATGCAGCCCAGAAAAAGTTATTTATTAACTTATCCACTGGAGCTGATTCGTTATTTTAAAGGTAAGCACTGTTACAAACCCCATTCAGAACGCCAAAACAACCTCGTGTTTTTAAACCTGTTACAATCGAATTTGCATAGAACACAAGGTTTTCAATTTTTTTTTTTTAAACCTTATTGTTACCTTTTAAACAAGACCCTCAGGAGCTCAGCGGTGGGTGGAACAAATCAGAGCAAGTCACCTAGAGCCAGGAAACAGCAAAGCATCCATTGTATCAGCCTTGTGCTGCAGAACTCTCTGAGGCCCACAGGCAGAGGGGTGACACCCAGATTCCATTTCAGAAGCCTGGCCTTCTCCCTTCATGCACAAAATTACAGAGTTTCCTGAAATCTTGAATCCTCTGCAACTTTATTGCTGAGCATACATATATATAAATATACATATATGTGTGTTTATTTTATTTTTTAATTTCTTTTTATTTTGCGTGGGTATACCCCATCAGGCTTGTGATACTGGTCCTGAGATAGAGCATCAACTGGAACTGAATAAATATGATTCCGTTGATTTCAACTGAGATAAAGAAGGTTCTGTAAGATGAGGATCTGTACTTTTATCTTTATTTTTTTAGTGGTGTAAGATTTTCTTGCTGATGCCGGAGCAACTAAGATCAGTGAGTCCGTAGGTTGGAATTGTATTGTGATCTCTACAGCTGAGAGAAAGCATTCATTTAAGTGAAAGTGGAGAAGGGTTGGGTTCCTTTCTCGGAAAATTATTCAAGTAGATTTTAAAAAGCCCAGGAAACATTGACTTCAGTTCATTTTTTTAATGCCTATGTGCTACATTAGTGAAGGGGAACAATTAGATGAATTCTGCAGGGCTGATTGGGATTTTGCCTGAACAAATGTGCATCAGGAGTTGCTCCTGAGATGTCAGCAGAGAAAAAAATGCATCAAAACAACACACAAATCAAGCAGTGAAATTACTGCAAATGCAGAAACGGAAGTAAAAGTCAATATTGTCTTCATCAGAGTGTAGAGTTTCTCTTTCCCAGTCTGAATTTTCCCTTTTGCAAAACATTTAATAGCAAAACATAATTGTCAAAGCCTTATCAGACAACAAACTGGAATAGAATATTACACTGCCAGGTTCTCACTTATTCTGGTATGAAACAGAAAGGAGACCATATCAAAACCATAACCATAGATCTAAGAGTATTAAATGTCTTTGTATACTGGCTTAAAATTCCTCTAAACCCAACGTTGGCTTAGTATAATATCTTCTCCTAAATCTTTCTGTAGGTTTTCCAAATAATTCCATGGGGAATAACATAGAAAAGGGAATAGTTCAAAGAGCACACAGAAAATTTAAAAAAAAGAGGAAAAGGATGCCAAATGTTTTGGGAAAGGATTTACATCACCTGATCCTGTGGATTTGAAGAGATCCTTGTGCAGCATCTTGGGGACACTATGAACCAGAAGTTTTGGGCACATTAAAGTCCAAGTATTTCCTCTGATATTGACTTATTGTGATTAAAAAAACCACCCAAAGTAACAAACAAAGGAATTATTAAAGGAATTTGTGAACTTAATGTGTAGGGAAGAAAAACATTCTCCACCTTCTTATGTGACTGACACCGAGCCCTCATGTTAAAGTCGCTGTGGAGTTTTTCACTCCATCCAAAGGGTTTTAAGGTTGACCCAATAAACAAAGTGGTTCCTGTGATTTGCAGTGGCTCCTGAGAAATGTGATCCAGTAGAAAGTGTCCCTGCCCATGGCAGGAGGCTGGGATGAGATGATCTTTTAGGTCCCTTCCAACCCAAATCATTCTATGATTCTATGACCTTTTTAATAAAAAATGATATCTGTGAGCTGCAATCAGCACCTCGAATTGAAGTAAAAGCCTGTGGAAAAATTAAAAGGAAATTAGAAAAAAGCAAACATCATCTGGGCCAGTCTAACAAAAAAAAACCAGAGGTGGATTTTTCAGTATCTTTCAGCACTAAAAAAATTTAAATCACAAATGAAATGGCAAAATTGATTCCAATAACAGCGTAAACCCTTTTCCATTTTCATATATAATTGCTAGAAAACTCAACATACAAAACACACAGCTGAATGCAGTCCTTGAGGTCTCTGTGTCTTGTGACTGCAATCCCCCCTCGCCGTCATTAAAGTAGATGGGAAGGGGACTTGGGACGTCTAAAAAAAGAGAGAAGAAATAGAACTGTTCTGGGGAAAAAATAATAATAAGAAGAAATCAGGATGCCTTACTGAACAGCCAGAGTCGTTTTATGTGGAGTTTTCCCCTCCAGCAACCAAATGGAACCCAAACAAGCCTATTTCTCTGAAAACCTGTTCCACCCACCATTCCCCAACTAAAATACATTGTAATAATATCATAAAACAGCCGAGGATGAAGAGTTTATTCTGATGGACTGCTCAACATCCTCAAAGAGTGGAAATTAATATACCTGGGAATCTCACAGTTGAAGCATTTTAATGCAAACTTGCGGTTTGCAGGGAATTGAAATACTTCACCTAAATAATTTATACATGTATCTGTGTATATAAAAAAATGGAAAAATGAAATTTCATAATAGCAATAAGTCTGGGGATGTTGTTATCAGGAGATAATCACATCCCGTGGGGGTTCTCACATTCAGCTGCTCCTCCTTTCCCTTCTCTTCCCCAGTCCTTGTCTCGCCCCTGAGGTATGATTTCTCTCCTGATAATTCTTATCGTGCCTTCGTGGTTAGTAATAATAATTAAAATAAAACACTTTATTCACAACTTCCCTGGGTGCTCAGCATACAACCCAACTCCCCGCCCACCCCCAGTTTTCTCTACCTCCACTATTTGATTAACTGCCTTGGAAAGATGAAGAAGAAAAAAAAAAAAACTCCAATGAGTGGGGTTCTGTTTTCTGACAGAAAATGCAGAAGGCTGTTGTGGCTGTATTGATCGGGCTGAGAGAGAGGCATTGCAAACAAGCAGAGCTCTCCTGAGAAATATACACTGAAGATCCATACGTTCATTGACATTTTATAGGATGTCTAGACTTGCTAATCCACTATGAAAAATGCAAGCTTTGTAGTATAAGAGGGTGGAGAGGGGGCCATGTCTCTTGCTCGCAGGAGCAGCCCTCTCATGTACCAAATTACCAACAGTTTAATAAGGAGGGAACGCAGGCCCAAATTAAGACTCGGTTTCAATGGCTGGGACACCCTCCGTATTTCCCAGAATGCAGAGCTGCAATTAGCCTCAAGCCAGAAAAAGGTTCTGAAAGGTGGGTTGAGACGCTGGCTGGATTTTGTCTGTGTATGGGGAGGAGAAGAGAGCTGTAGCTGAAATTTTATAAAGTCTGAAAATCTCTGTACTAAATGTTCCTTTCCAAAGTCAGACACTTTCCCACTCCATCTATTCACCTTTCACAGCAACTTTTTTCCCCCTGCAGACTGGTAGAGGATAAAGTAGTAAATACGACAAGTTCTCAGTGCCCAGCCATCCCTTTCTACCAGCCTCCATGGAGACTTCCGTAGGCAAAGATGAAAATGGAGAGAGGGTTGGCAGAAACCACATCTAGAGACGACAGCAGAAAATTTTCCACCGCAGGGATGGGAGGAGGAATGCAACTCTAGGTCACCTTTGTGGCTTCTCGTATTTACATCGTTGTAGCGATGCCTTAGAGAGATTCGAGGCTGGCTCAATTGCTCCAGCATCTCAGGGACCAAAACTGAATTTCTGCTGTCTGGCAGCTTGCTACCCTTGGAAAGAAACCCTCCCTTTCCCCTTCGCAACAGCTTCCAGTAAAATTCGTCTGGCAATCTAAAATAAACGTGTGGGTTTTTATCAAATAGAGGGTGTTTTTTGTGTAAGGTGAAGGCAAGGGCAGAATACTGCTGTAGTCAAACTAGAGGTCTGTAACATCTATGAGGAAATTAGGTTAGAACTAGTAGCTTGTCCTGAATACAAATGCAAGTGCCCTAATGTAGTGTATTTTGTGTATACAGTCAGTGTTGCGGCAAGCTATAGCAGAGCAGTGAAGGTGTAGTAAACCATGTGGGATTTTTCACTAGCCTGGAGTAGCGTGACAACACTCAATGAAACTAAGTCGTGTAGCCAGAGGTTCAACTACACAGAACCAATGGGAGAGTTTGAGTTGGAAGGGATGTTTTAAAGGCCATGTGGTCCAAACCTGCCACGGGCAGGGACACCTTGCACTGTCCCAGGTTGCTGCAAGCCCTGTCCAGCCTGACCTCAGACGCGTCCAGGGATGGGGCAGTCACAGCTTCTCCGGGCAATCTGTGCCAGGGCCTCACCACAATCATTGTGAAAAAATTACTGACCAAGAATAATTGCTGTTTAAATTACCACACCTTAATTCTAAAATTCTTGTACTTACTCTGACTCTCTTCTTCTGGACAGATGCTCTTAAAAACCTCTCTGAAGGACTTTCACTGAGGAAGGAGAGCTATGTTGGATTCATGTAATAAATTTTCGTCAACGCTTTGATCATTCACAGTGCATTTAGGATCTCTTGGAGAAAATACTCTCCGCCACGCAGAAACAGATGGTAGGTAAGTAGAGTTAAACTCCCCAGCACTAGGAATGCCTTTGGTAAGAATACTGTTAGGCAGGGAGATTCAAATTTCAATAGCTGAGAAAGGAATTCCCTTAACTGCATGGAGCCAGCACTCTAGTATAGTGTAAATATAGACATATATGTATCTTATTTATATACATATATATACACATAATCAGTAAAACAGTAGTATTATCTAATACCAATCATATTTTTTTTATTTTTATTTTTATCTGTCTATTTATCTATCTGTCTGTCTAGCAGACTAGTGTATGTATACCCTGCAGGAATGAAAGAACTCTTCCTTTTCCCTCACTTGGACACTGAAGCCTAAAATTATTTGGAGATGGTCTACTGGCTTAGGGCAAGGTTGCAATTATAGGTGGAAAAAAAAAAAAAGACAGGATAAGGTACTATATTCAGACTCTATTGAAGTGAGAGAGAAGACAACCCCAAACTTTGCAGGGGGCTGCACAAAATCCTTATTATATTATTCAAATAAAAATGTCCAAACTTACTCTCAAGTCATGGATAGGTTGTGTTATCCTTTTTGGTAAAAGAGTCAGACTTTATCTTCTGAGAAGCTACAGAAATTCCAGCACCACTTACCAAGAAGTAAGGTTTTAATACTTTAGGGATTTGTTCCAAAGGGTGAATGGGACTCCAGAAGTGCCCATCCCATTGGTCCCATCAGGCCAAGCAATAATCTTCCAGAACAGAAAAAAATATACTTTTGGGAAAATTTTTGCAAAGTTCCTCTATTATTATTTTCTTCTGGATTTTCCAAATTATTAAACAGAATTGAAGAGCATTACCTCCAATCATAACATGTTTTTTTAAACAATAAAGCTTAGTAACATGGGAGAAGATTGCCTGAAACCATGTGTCTATCTATGACATAACTGTTTATGTCTGCTGTAGAAATTTTCACTGGCACTGTTTAAGATTGTAATTTTCTACCTAATATTAACTTTATAAAATCTTTGGGAGGAAAAAAAGGTCTCACTCAATTTACTGGTGATCTATTACATCCAATATTGAATGGATTTTCATCACGTGAAATATAAAATAGATGCCGAATCAGGCCTGATGTTAATATTAAAGCGATGAAATAGCAACAAATAAAAATCCCTCTCCCATCCCCTGACTATGAATAGAAATTAGTAGTAACACAAACACATCTAATATCTTAAGACCTCTTTCTGAACCTAAGATATTCTGATGAACTCAAAATGTTGGTCTCGAAATACCCAACACAAAAAAAAATTGAAGCTTTAATACCTTCTTGAAAATGAGTTTCAGTTAAGTTGTTTCAAGCAGGGAATTAAATAAATATATAAAAATATCAGCAGGAAGTCAACTAATAGTAAAGGAGTCTGAAAAGACAGATCTGAATACTTAAAAAAATCAAGATGAAATACTCTAGACAATTCTTTAGTTATGGAACCACCCTTTAGCTATTTCTCAGTTCCACCTGCCTCAAGGAGCAAGTGAAACTAAGAAACCACTTTTTTAAAATAATATTTTCTGGAAGCCAAGTAAAGTATTCCAGGAAGTTCAGCTCTGTGAGAAATTTGCAACTGCTTTGCTTTTTGATGTCCCTCCAGTGACAGGAAAGTCATTTGCCCCAGAGTGTGTATATAAATAAGAAAGAATAACCGCAAAAGAAGATATTTTTTTTCCCTTTCACAGTTCCTATGGAAAAGGGCATTAGTCAAAGGAAGTAAAGTATGCTGGATCGTGACTCGTATTCATTACAGCTTCCTCAAAGAGAGCTTGAGTTCAAAACCACGTATTTTTAAATTAATAGGTACGGGATCAATATTTTTTTTTCTTTTTCCAGGATTAGTGTCTTGGCTTCTGACAGAGAGAAAAAAAAATAAATCTTGGGTTTCTCAGTATAAAATCAAGAGTCTGTGACTTGCATATGTAGTTAGCCTTGGAAACTTGACTTAAAACCCTTGTAATACAGCTCAGTTACACTGACCTCCACTGAGCTCTTGGCAGGAAAAGGGATCAAATTATGGCAATTCTGTTGTAGATGTACAAAGAAAACAGAGAACTTGACAAAGGATTTTTTTTTTTTTTTTTCATCTAAATGCTGCAGTTAATTTGACTCACTCTTTGTTTTGTTTCTAGGCTCAGGCTCTAGATCATCAGTACCACACATATGCTAATTCTCTACAGGGCTCCCAAGTGGAGAAAGCACAATAATTCAGTCATAGAACCATTTAGGTTGCAAGGAATCTTGGGCGATCATCTGGACCAGTCCCTTTAAAGAAGGAACAATTCTGAAGTTATATCAGCTAAGTCCCATGCACCCCTCACATCCTGGTGCAGCCTAAAGGAATAAGCATTCTGCAGACTGGACTTTGCAGTCCAGAACTGGAGAACAAGAATTTGCCGCTTTTATTCCCACCAAACTACTGAAATAAAAATATAGTTTGCAACAAGTTACTGTTTTTTCATCAGCCTTTTTCCTCCCCTTCTCAAGAGTACTGGTCACAAGTCAGGATCCTGATGTGAAATGTATTGTATGAAAAGCAAAAGAAAAAGTTCACTCCATTTACAGCACAGAATTTCAAATGACATTTCAGACTTCCCAAGTTCCTCAATTCCATCAAAGCTAAAAGAATTAATTCCAGCAGCATATCTACTACTAGTGCCACTGGACCACAGAGTAGAGCATGCATCACAGAATTACAGAATGATTTGGGATGGAAGGGACCTTAAAAACCACCCAGTTTCAAACCCTTGCCATGGACAGGCACCTTCCACTATTCCAGGTTTCTCCAAACCCCGTCCAACCTGGCCTTGAACATTTCCAGGGATGGGGCAGCCACAGCTTCTCTGAGCAGCCTGTGCCAGGGCCTCAGCACTCTCATAGCAAAATTTTGTAATTTTATTCTCCTTAAGGCTTTAAGGAAAAAGTCATGAGACACAGCCCTAAACACCTTTTAAAGCAATCTATGAAATAATAACACATCAGTGACACTACCAGAAGAGAGAAACAATGGCAAATTATATTAAAAGTTCAGGAAAAGGTTCAGTCTGTCTTTACTGATGAACAAATTGAGAGTACACCAAGGACTGACTCTGCACTGACTTTTGGTGCCTTTTCAAAAGATCAAGTATAGTTCAAACACGAACATGGGGTGGCAGCTGTGATGCAGGACATGGATGAGTTTTATACCCTTCTGCACTGATGGATGGAGGAGAGGCAGGACACTCTAGGGTATTCAGAATTTCATTAGAAGCGATGATGTTTAAAGAACTTAACTGAGTCTCTGCATCTTTGCTTTGAAACTGTAAACGTAGATTCCTATTATTTGGTCCTACTGGCTCAGCGGCACCTTTCTGAGCTGCTTATGAGAGAGATTAACATGAATGTGTAATAGCATGAAGTGTGTCAGCAAAGATGTTTTCCATCTAAATAGAAAAAGTAGAGAGAGGAAAATTACTATTTTTTCCACCTTGTAATTATTTCTTAATGGTAAAGAAAAAGAGAACTAATAAAGACCGTAACTCCTAAAGGCTTTTAGGCTTTTAGAAAATTGTTAGGCTTTCTAGACTTTTAGAAATTGTCATAAGTTTTGGCATGTTTTAGGATCATCCTAAGTGCTTTCGAATCAAAGTCTCTTGCCCAAAGTCTTACAGGGCTAACCCACTAGTTCAGCACAGTCATTCTGATCTGCATCAAATACTTTAAGCATAAACCCGCCCTCGCATTTTTCAGTCAAGTGGGAGAAGGGCTGATATTATTTCTCATTTCCTACAAGAGAGTCACACGCTATTTCCCCGGAATCCTGCTGAACACCAGCCTCAGGTGCCTTCCTGCTCTCGTGTGTGTCAGAAACAGTCAGTGGAAGTCACTCATTTGAGAAGAGCACAGCGACTGAGCCCACCTAACGCAGCACGGATCAGGCAGGCGACACGGAACAGCGGTCCAAGTTTGCTGTCAGATGTAGGCCATTTCTCTTGTAGCTGAAGGATCTTCTGTGGACTGTAACTCAGGAAGGCTGTGCTTCTGGGTGAAAAAATAATATATAGTACATGGCTGTTGGTTAAATTATTAATTTGTAAACCTTAGAGAGAAGCTAACTTATATAAAAAGTCCAAGCAGATAAAGACATACTGGATCATTATGACAATGAAAATAGTGTAAGGATACAAGAAGGAGAAATACATTACAAGGTGTAACATATGCTTTATTTTTTGCTTGATTGCTTAAACGAGGTAGCAGTGGGAGACCACTATCCTGTGACAATGTCATGCTCCATTGACTTTATAAACCAAAATAGAATTACCCCTAACTAATCCAAAGACAAAATTGCTCTATGGTAACTGTATAGATATTGCTCAGTGGAGGATATTAATTCAGGTGCTTAGTGTGCCTATAACCAGAAAAACACTCCAACAAAATGCTGCTTGAATTTATGAATTCAAATGCAGTTATTTTTCTCATTCTAACATCCCCTATACACAAACCAAATGTGAATGTCAAAAAAATTCGCATTTTTCTTCTCTTTGTTTGCATCACGGTTGCACTCTAAAATTCCGTTCTGGATGAGGACACATTTATGTAAATGTCTTTGCATCCGTGTGGCTATACAGAGACCCCTGCATGTCTGTCTGTCCTCAAAATCCACCCTGGAGCTTTCCCAGGAAAGTGGTGGCTGGGATCTGATTTGCACATGGGGGTTTGAGCAGTGTTTGGGAGCAGTGGAGGCAAAGCCCCCTCTGGCAGGCAGTCTGAGGATAGTTCAAAGTGTTTTGATGGAATTCAAGGCAGAGCCTCTTCCAGTAAACTGAAACTGCCAGAGCCTCCTCTCTGGCCATGTTTATTAATGTTTTTTATCTTTCCAAATAGATTGGTCTCATCCGTCTGCTCCTCTGGAATAGTGCTGAGACCAACCACAGCACTCGCTATTTGAAAGGGGTGAGTGCAAGCTGGTCCATGCCAAAGGATGTCAAGGACTGCTCTAATTACTTATTTCTATAAACAGTTAATTTTGGCATCCTATTCCATTTTCCTGACCCTAATTTACTAGCAAAGGAGTAACCTACAGGTATTAGCCCCAAGGTTGATGCAACTTGATGAGGATGGTGTGAATAGTTCCTTCCTGTTCTACCCAGAGTATACACTTCAAATTCAGTGTGGGAAAGTTTTCACACATTTTTTTGGGGAAAAAAAGAAAAACCCTCTTAATACATGGAAGGCAGGAGGTGAAGATGACAAGGTAAAAGTGGCTCAAATATTGAGCATTTTTCAGCTTAGAGTAGAGCATTAGCTTAAAGGGACATTTTAAAGACAGAAAAACAAATGAGGTATGGCAGAAAAATGCTTTCATTAAGAGTGTGTAGGCGTATATCTTTAAAATATAGTATTTTACACCATTTTAAGAAATCACAGATTCATTGTCTGTCTTGAGACAAACAGGATCTCATACAGGCCTGTGTTGTTCATCTTTCTTCTTCTGGAAGCTTTCTGTGCCCAATAACTACCTTTTTTTTCCAAGAGATATGGGTTATTTCATGGCTGAATGGAAAGAGAAGGCAATAATGAGAATTTCTTTTACACTAAATCTGCTTTGATTTTCAAGGCAAGAAGCTTTTTGGAAATGAGATTTGACCTTAGGCTTTGATCCTACTAAGAAACTGTGTGTAGAAGCTTAAATATTTGCTGATATACATCCTGTGAATTCAATGGGATTTTTCACATGATGAGAAATACAGAAGAGTGTGAAAGATTTACTTTTGACTTTGGTGGAAATAGACCATGAAAAAATTTACTTAAAATTCATGCAGCAAATTAAATACTTAGTGTTTGTGATGCAGGAAAGTTTTGTTTGAGGTACCTCATTCTTTATGCAACCTGACAATTTATTTGGGATTTTAATACCAGTAATGTAGTAAGAGATCAATTAATCATAGTTCTGCTCCTTCTCATGTCTCTGGTGAGTACAGAGCTGGACTAATTCTCTGTTACACCTCCCTCAAATACAGAACCCTGGTGGTAACTCTGTGAGGGAGTGCACACTTGAGAGACACCTTGTGACGGACACTTCAAAGCAATCATCACAAGAATTAACATAAGCAGCTGAAGAAAATTGGAACAGTTTCTCTTCATTGATTACACTTTGAAAAAAAATAAAAGGAAAGAACAAGTATAGCACTATAGATTTAAGTTCTCTGCCAGGATGGAATACCAAATGCCATGTTTTCTTTTAAAGTGTTCTGACAAGATAAAACAGAAGTGTGTACTTTTATGCCCATGTGAAAGTATGAACATGGACACAGGGCAAGGGTTTTGGTGGCTTTTCAAGAAATGAGCGTACCTGAATATGCAAATGCACCCTTGCTGCTTTGTGTTTACACCTGATTCAGATGTATACAAACACATAACAGACAGGCCATTACATATTTTTGCATACATATGTATTTATGCATGGGCACACAGACACACGAGGGTGCGTTTGACAGATCTAAGGGAAAATAAGGCTCTCTATCCTTGACTCATCCCGTGTTGTTCCCTCTGTTGATGCCAGGTTTCCTTTTGCTGTTTTGGGTCTTTTGGCAGTAGTAAACACACTACTACACTGATAAAAGGGGAAAAGTAACAATTTTTGCTTGTTCTTTATACACCTCATCCACTGTTAGGGTTCCTTATTTACAGGAGTTTTAAACCAATTAACTACATTTTCTTGCACCCTTGGGAGATCAAATGAACTAGACAAGGATGAGTTCAATCTAAAGGTCATCCAATGGATATATCCAAGATTGATTTACTTCTCTACTCTTTATGCAATATTGGAAAAATAAAAGCCTGGATAACGATGCTACATTCTGTCTTGATTCTTGCAGCTGGGTCAGAAATCCAGAATCTCAATGTTCTAACTCAGGGGTCAAAAAACCATTTTAATTGTCATAATCCTGCTGCTGATGTTTCCCATTTAATGCTAACTGCTGCTCCTAGAAAAAAATCTTGCTCTCTCTCCGGCAGCTGTCTGGGGCAAAACTTTATGCACATTTTAGAAAGCCAGATCTGGAGATGTTCTGCTTTGATTCAGTCAACCACACTTCACCATAAAATTGCAGACAAACTTGTAGAACCTCAAAGTCTGCCTTTTTTTCTCCACAGTCACTCAAGGAAATGCATCAGATAATGGCCTGATCACAAGATTTAGCCAGACAGCACAAAAGCATGGAAGTGGCATCTTTTAATCCAAGTGAGGCATCCAATCTTGAGACCTAAGGTGGCAACTTCTCTGAGTCGACCTCATTCCTGACCCTTTCATGGTCTCATTGTCTTGGCCATGGTGAAGCTTCAGGTAGAAGGCAGAAAAACTCTCTCTGAAGCTGAACTTCTCAACATATGGATGTAGGTAAAGTTAATGACCCACGGAGCTTGTTTAAGGGCAAGGGAATTGGGTGTATGCAACAGACATGGAGAACAGGTAGATTTATTGATATTTAAATGAGTTTTAGCCAGACCGAATTGCAGAAACAATTCATGACCAGCAAAAAAAGCAGATGGAGGTACAGAGTGCCTACTGTCTCATCAAAATAGCAATCTCTCACTGCAGAACACTGTGAAAAGGAAGTCCTGTCTGGGGCTACACAAGTTTTATTTAATTTTCCTCAGAGGCATTAAAAAGCATTGCAAATATGATGAGATCTACTGGGACATCAATGAACTAAAAAAATTGCCATTGTGAAAACATTCTCCAGTAGTTGTTTGCTTCTATTTGTCTTTCCAGGAGGCTCTGCTTCCAAAATCTTGGCGTGTACACACACACACACACACACACGTACACACAGTTGCAAGATATACACATACATATAAGAGGAAGATGAAACTTCTGCAGTTTCCATTTACAGGTCCAATAGAAAGACATCAAAGGAATGTTGTGACATTTCTGGTCACAATCCCAAGCTGTGCTCAGAAAGAAGTGTTAACTGTGGTATTCTGGCTTGATTCCAAGTTATATTCAGCTTACCTAGAAAAGGTACTTTCAGGTGAAAAGGTTATCCTTCATTCCCTCTCCAGAGACCCAAAGCACATGTTGAAGACAGAGGGGCTGCAGTGCTCTACCTCAGAAGTGGCTGCATTTCAGAGGTGAGGGAATAATCCCATTCGTTCAACTTCTGCCAGTGGATGTGCACTCATAGGGGAATCAAACTTTAAAATTGCAGGCTGGAAAATGCTTTGGGACTTTCCAGAGTAGAAAGACAGAATTTAAAATAAAAAGCGAGGAAGGCAAGGAAATAGAGAAAATGAGGAATTGATAAAGAGTGAATAAAGACAGAAGAGAACATAGGGAAAAAAGTAGTAGGAATTCAGACTACACGAATGATTTGAGATTTTTCTAGCTAAGCTCCAGGGAAAAACAGAAATGTGGAGAAGCTCCAGCTGAAGAAATGTACCTAGCTGGTGGCTCAACTTGGTCTCATGATGCTGGCTAAGCCAAAGCAATTTAACCACAATGGAATGAGTCTTCTCCTTGTCAGAAATGTGATTACTCCTTCTGGTACTTGCCTGATTATTACAACCTATGGCAGAGGCTGGGCAAAGCAAAAGCTTGACTCTTACTCTTGCTGCTTTACAGAGAGGGAAATTAAGTCAGAGTGTGTATAGATTTAACTGCAGTTTTTGGCTAAAATAAGAGCCAAGCTCTAGCCTTGTTTCCTTGCCCTCAGCAGAAATGATTGATAGCTGAACAAAAGCTGCTGCACCAAGTTCCAGATGATTGAGGATATTCTTTCAGCACAGGGTCATTCATAAGCCCAAATGGTTTTGACAGAACAGATAAAATTGATTTAACTTAAGACAGCCACTTTTTTTTTTTTCTAGCCAAACACCCATCAAACATTAAATATACAATGCAGAGGTACAGTGATCTTGAGCCAAAGCAGACTGTATTCTCTTAAGAGACCTGACTGGTCTTTCAGATGTACAAAGTGCATCCTCTATCTGTTTAGGAGGCTGCCATGCTTTATTAGAGTCACATCAGCTGCATGATGGTGTGAGTCAGGCAGAGTAGTTCCTCCCTGTGCATTGAACTGTCAATATCCACCAGACCTCTGCAATTTAAACTTGTGTATAAATAGTGCCTATAAATGCTCCGGAAGTCCATAAACCCAGAACTCATTTATGAAGAAGCATCATCAAGTAAGGGATGTGCGTGGCACTGAGGAGGCATCTCCAGGCTGAAAAGGGGTTGAAAAATAAATTTAATTGTGTATTTTAATTGTGTTTGGGTCTTTTTGCTTATTGAAGTCATGATTGCTATGGGAGATCTCCCTGGTTCTGTGTGCCTGTCCTGTCCTGTCCCTCAGTGTCACGCAGAGCCTTCATCAAAACTGACTCGTGTCCACCCGCTTCTCATTCCAGCAACACACGCACGGGGTGATTTCTCCCCACAAATACCTAGCAGGAATTAATTCTAGAACAACCGAGATTTGTGGGAGAGTTTTATCCTCTCCCATTGTTCTCGGCCTTCCCACCGTCCCGTCCCGCCGGGCCGGAGGTGCCACTGTCCCCAGGCTGGCGGCTGCGGCGAGCGGCGGCGGCGCGGGGAGCGGAGCCCCATCCCCTCATTGTCATTCTGCCCGTGTCCCCCCGATCCCTCTGCTCTCCAAAGGTCAGCCCGAGGTCTGCGCTGGAGCGTTAATGGGCGAGCAGCACTCGCCAGCAGCTCCTGCCACTGCATAGGCACTTAGTCCCTGCACATCAAGGCACACACGCGCTCTCCATGCTCCCTCGCCCTCCCTCCCTCTCTCTCTGCCTTGCAAATGACTCTGAGGAGCAGAGGCTGGTGGATGATTTAGATCAGGGGGGTAGAAGGGAGGATGGGGGGGGGGGGGAA
>VZRN01000230.1:85152-121677 GCA_013397935.1 Dasyornis broadbenti
TTTTTTTTTTTTTTTTGAACTGGGCTCCCAGAGAGCACTCGGGGCTGCCACGCAGTGCACGACGCCTACCTGCTCAACTGCAGGGAAACAAGCTTCTGAAGGCTTTAATGGGATTTTGCCCGAGGCTGTTTTATTAAGATGTCGGCTTTTTCTGCTGCCTCTGCAGCTGACACCATTCACTGTCAGCTGCCCCCCTTCCCCGGTCCCCCTCCTCCCGTCCCCCCCAACAATGCACCAAATTACTCGCTTCATTTAGTGCTCATGGCTCAGCACAGGCAAATAAGAGGAAAGAGTTCGACTTGACCAGATGAGTCTCAGCGAGGGGAGGTGAAAAGACACTGCTGCTTAACTGGGGGGGTTTCAAGCAGAAAAGGGAAAAGATCAATACCGCTGGGGCTTACTCCCACTCTATTAGAAAGAATCATATTTCATATTAACATAGCCAATTTAGAAGCCACATTTACATTCCTAATTTGCATCCTGGCTTTAAAAGCTCATTTGTAATGCATTGTATAATTATTGATGCCTTATATGTGAATATACCACACAGTGACAGGTTGGAAAGGGGAGGAAATGCCGTCTGGTTTCAATAAACAAACTAGTTACAAGTTTTAATGAATGTTAGTCAGTAATAAATGACTTTTTTTTTTTTTTTTCCTTTTTCCATCTCAGATAAAAAAAGAAAGAGCGGAGCTGGACGAGCTAATTAGAGGTTGTGTATTTCAGCAGCAAGAGTAAATGAGATACGGCACAGCAGTGGAAAATGTTCTGTGTAATGCCCCTTTCTCCCTTGTTGTGCCTGAGTGGTAGTGGCAGACCGAAGGATGGTTTCCTATCTAGAACTGAGCAGACTGAGGAAATCCTGTCTGGAAGGCAAGGCACGCTTTGCAAGTGTCGGAAAATATTATCTCTGATATCTCTTATTAAGTTCTCCAGATTTCCCTGTAAGCTTAAGGTGAGCCGAGAGGAGGAGAGGAGTGGACGGGAAAAGTAATGATCTGTGAGTCTTGGCATACACATCCTCACTTATCTCTTAGTAGGTTATTTTTTTGGTTCGAGTAGGCTGAAATTATCACTGAGGTGGGATAAAGTTCTCTCTGCATAAGGAAAACAGAGAGGTTTCCTAAAGCTGAGGATAATATCATCATCTGGACTGAGGACTGAGGACTGAGGAGTTGGGCTTGCTGCCTCTGCTGAGGGCATGGATGAGAGAAAAAATCCGGGCAATTCGAGTTCTTTGACTTTCAGAAGCAAAGTGACAAGACATAGAAACACTCAAGAGACCCCTATGTTTAACCCTCTCAGGGGTGAGCCCACGTTTTGCTTCTAGTCTTGAAAATAAATAAAGCTCTTTGATGAATTTCCTTGGCTCTCACAGGAATTTCATCCATTTGAGAGAAGAGCTTCTGACTAGAACACACTGAATGAGCCTTCGCAGGAGGTTTGCTTGATGGCAATACTTGGAATATCCTGGGTTACTGTCCAAGGATTTTGGACTGGGAATTGGGGGCAGAATGATGGTGATTTACCCCAGCTGAACCCAACTCCATTTTTCTATGGCTTTTGAATTTTGCAATTTGTGACATCCTTTACTTCTCCACTTAATTTCTTTGATCTGTCAGAGCAAATGCTTTCTGATTTGAGCTGTTTGGATTTTTCTCTTCAGCCTTCCTGTGAAAGGTTTTGCTGCTTAACACAGGACACCAGCGACAGTTGTAGAATAACATATTTTGGCTGGTCTGTGTAGACAGCATTTGAAACGCACTTTGTTCATATGAGACATATAAGTTCAGATTCAAGCAGTACAGGTAGAAAGTTAAAATAAAGGTGGTTAAATAGAAGAAATAGCCAAGTATCAAAATATCTTTTCAAAAGCTATAGAAGAAATAATAGTAATAATAATAAAAGTCCCTTCTATTCTGCCATTGCAATTCCTAAATCCACTCTCCATTCAAAACTATTTCTTGTTTTTATCAACTCAATTTATCTTTATGCAGCTTGAGAAGACTGCCAGGGGCTGTCAACATGTATCTAGTGCATCTTCCTCATGTAACACCAACCAAAACTGAGAATAGGTCATAAAATGTGAAGTATTGTGCATTTTAGTCACACTAGATATGAAATTGCTCAGGCATTCGCTGTGGTACAGGGGTGTTACTTCTGCATTGTTAAAGTAAAAGAGTAAAATGCTTCCCAAGGTCCTGTTCCTCTCTCAGATGCTGAAAGCTGATGGAAAGGTAATGGTGCTGGTCGTGTTCATGGCCAGCCTACTGAGTGAGGACTCTATTCCATCTGACCCTGCAGCCCCAACTATTTTCCTGTTCGTTGTTGCACACAAGGAAAATTACCCACACATCCAAATCTTGCTCGTCTTCTAAACTCTTTCCAAACAAAAAGGAGATGTAGTCCATGAGCTAGAAATTTAGAAATTTTCTGGAAAGCAAAGGTCTCTCAAAAGATGAACTCTCCAGCTTCCTAGTGATACCCTGGGAATGCTGGCATGCTGTCCTATGCCTCTATCCCTCTGCAGCACAGAGGCATCTGAACAAGGGGAGCACAGGTACCTGACTGTACTGAGAAGACAAATTACATAGAAAAGCATTCTGAGAACAAGTTACACCCTGAAGGGGGATTGGCTATAGGCATTGATGTCTTGAGGGTTTTCTAGGCTCTCTCTTCTATAAAAGAGAGAAATTGGCTTTTTCAGTTTCCTATTCATTTTATCTTAAAGTAGACATTCGTAATACACAATATGATTTCTGTCTTAAATGTACTATTTTTCTCTTTATAAGGGAAAGACTTCCTAAAAATATAATCTGTTTAGAGGTTGACAAGTATCATATACATGTCAAATATAAGATTACCTGATCCTTGCCATGTCAGGTTGTTGGAGCTACATGATCTTTAAGCTCCTTTCCAAATCAAACCATTCTACGAATCCTACCTTTAGGATTTAGGAGATGTCAGTCTGAAGAGAGGAAATACCAGCTCAGTGGTGTTATCTGGGAATGTTTTGTAGCTTTCTTCTTCCTGGTATATCCTTTTCCCTGGGATTAAGTTGAAACTGAAATCAATCAAGGTTTCTCATATGTCTTTGGAGAGCTTATCCCTGTCACCATCTGAACCAGTGACATCCCTTTCACTTGCCTGGGGAGAATGCATGATGCATCTTTTGGTTTTAACTTCTTCCAGAGCTTCATTCTGCTGCCTCCCAGCAAATACTGTTTATATACATGTGCCATTGTTATAAATAACAATTAAGAAGTCGTTGAAGGTGGTTGAGCAATCCAATGTGAACTATGCCTTCATGTAATTTTGTTGTATTTTATTTTCAGAAGACATCAGTGAAAATAATTTTTTAATCAAGTTTATTGAGGGTTAAAAGAACAAAAGCAGAGCTAATTTCCCATATGCTGACGTATATTGAAGACAAAGGGTTACTCATGCAGTACCCCGAACTTGCTAAGAAGCAGATCATCCCTGTGACACTGTGGATGAAGGAATGAAAGGAGTTCAACAACCTCCATTTCAAGCATGCAGTTTACATTAATCACCAAAGATTCCTATGTAATTAATGGAGAGAAATCAGCACTCCAGGCAACTTCAGCTTTCAGGTTTCTCAGAAGAGATGGAAATATTAATCTTTTGGAAATATTAATCTTTCTGCACTGATGAGAAGTAGCTTAGATGAATAACATAGAGTAGATGTCTCTTTTTTAGATCACTAACTTTCCAAAACGAAAGATATCAACAAGGATTCAGACTTTCCATAAGGTTGTTATTCCATTCCACCATTCCAGGTGGCTGTCAGGCACACACCTGGCCTTTCCCAAGGCAGAAGTGTTGTCTATGTAGAGAATTCAGGCACTTTAGGAAGATGGGTTGTGACTGTGATACCCTGTAGGAACATAGGTTTGAGTGCTGTGGGAATTAGAAAAATAATAATAATGTTCATATACGGCTGAGACTTTCTGAGTGAGTTTCCTTGGGGTTTTGTTGAACCTTATTAAGAACCAGATTTCAGCATACATTCTGCAAAACGCCTTTTCTGCACTGGAGCCAAGTGGATATGACAAATTCGTTCTGCTATAAACTTTGTGCCTTGCTGAGAAATCATATACTCCAGAGGAATGTGTGTATATATGTTTCCTAACTATCTAAAAATGTAGGTAGAAGCAAATGCAGATAAGGTAGAAGTAAATGCAGATACATGCATATGCAGACACAAATATGTGAATTATCCACGTATACACATGTAGCTGGTTAGCGTCTTTTACAGTCAGAGAACAGGTTTGCCTTCAGGTATTTCAATTTAATGATATGAAGCACCTCAGCTACACTGTAACTGTTAAGCTGAATTTTGTTTTGCATTTTGATTATAAATTAGAAGAGTGGTACATTAACTCTGTTTTGAGGATAAGATTAAAAAACGGCTCTGTTTATTAAGCTGCTACCGTGGTGATATTTGCAGCATACATTACATTTATAATTGACTTATTAAAACTTACACACTGCAAATTATAGTGATAGCACCCACAGGCTAAGAAATCATCAAAATATATAATGGCAATTTAAGGAGGTTTGTATCCACAAATGGGAATTTTTATCTGGTGTTCTCTTGTTCTAATGTTTTGCTCACAGCTTCTGCAGTATTCAAATATGTAGCTGGAATGCTGCAAAGAGATATTGGAAAGCAAGCATGGCAAAAAGAGATTCAGAAGAAGAATTGGATGATAAAAAAGAGCCAAGATATCGCAACATAAGACTATTTCAGGTAGGTTTTATTTCAAACTTAAAGGAAAAATAGGGGAGTCAACTGAGTAATCTTTTTATTCTAGACTGTGGATATTGTAGACTAATCTCTCACACCTTGTCTTCATAAAAATGTATCATTATCTCCCTATCTACATTATTAGAACAGTGGAGATTAGCAGAGTAAAGACTGGAACAAATTCAGAAATAAGGGCCATAAAAACAATTGACCTCCTAATGAGATCTAATGAGCTCCTAATGACTGCCATAAAATTTTTTATCCTCCTGCCATGTAGGCTACCACAAAAGAGCAAACAAATAGTGGTGATAAACCCCAATTTATTCAAGTTTCAGCCTGAATTCCTTTGAACATATTTACTGCCAGCACAATGACATGGATTTTTTCAGGCTTGGTGGCACTGCACAAAGGAGGCTGATAATCAGAGGTGGGGCCAGGCAAATGGTACAAGAGAAAACACAGTGCAAAGCTATGAATGACAGACTCTGTTGTGTTATCCCATAACCCACCTGCGTAACCCATGGCTGTACGACTTCAGCCATTTTGTCATCCCTGATTCTGCAATTACTGTTTTCCTCTGGCTTGTCCAAAGGGCTAAGTAGCTAAAGATTTGTTGATCTGGAGATATTGGGTCTTATCTTCTGGTAATTAGGAAGGGTAATTGTTTGCAGAGCCTGCTGACAGGGATGACAAAATGAGACACAAAATTGCTAAAGTTCGAAAATACCTTGGACGATTTTAGGAAGACGATTTATTTTCCTTGTAATAGGAGCATAGTGCCCTAAGACACAAAAGACACCATCCCACGACCAGCAGAAAAAATAAAGGGATCTAAGTGAGATCCAAATTCTTTTGGAGAGTAGCCAAAGGTCAGGAAGGACACCTTAAAATGCTGTTAAGGGAAAAGAATCTTCCGTACGGACCGTGTTGATCTGGCCTGCGTTGGCAGTAAAGGGAACTTTGTCACCTCGTTTGAGTATGGAGTCCTGTGTTGCTGCTCTACAGACATTGAAATGTGGCTTCCTAGCATCGAGCTGAATGGCATTTACCGGGATAAGCAATTTGTATTAATTGGTAAAACATGGATGAGATGAGTCGTGTGCTACAGACCATGTCTAGAATCACAAAACTCAGAACTGAGCCAGGAATTTAACAGATTCCCACTCTTGTGACACTGCTGCAAGTCAGCTCACCCCTCTCGTAGCAGTGCGAGCACTGGCATTTAAAAGATATAAAGTTATAGGTAACAAATGCATCTCACACAGGTGCACTTAGAATGAGGTTTTTGAAGCCAAGATACCTTGTCATGAAACTGCACATTCCTGGGTCTCATTTCCCTTCTAGGTTTTGAAAACTTCTCTTTTTTTTTCCCCAACTCAGAAAATAATCAGACAGAAATACTGAGAAAGTTTCAGTAAGTTCCTTTCACTGTATGGTTTTGTGCAAGGTCTATCACAGAAATGTATCACGTTCTGAAATCTGACAGAGCTATGACAAGGCTTAGGTATTCTGGGCTGCTCAGAGCCAAGAACATTTCCTGAAATTATGTGACATTCACTTCACTGAGGTATTTATTCAATGTCACTGAATGTGGCAAGTCAAGCTACCAAACGCGGAGATAGATATGGATCAAGTCCAGAAATAAACACTTTTTAGTGCTGTTGAAGGATGGTTAACATTGTGTCTCACCGCAACCCTGTGTTAACACAATTTAAGTGAAGACTGGCTGAGGCTTTGCACCCGTGAAATAACATTTATGGGAATACTAATGGCCATTGTAGCAAAATAAATGAATCACAGCACTTAGAGAGCCTGAGCCCAGAGCTGCAATGTATTTTCTAGGATGGAACACGTTTCCCTTGTGGCTTTTGCTTGTCCTGCTTTGCATCGAGAGAAAATGTTCAATCGGGCACATCCTGCAGGTGATCATGGATAGACAGCTCAACCAAAAGCAAGTGAAGCTCAAAAGCATAAGTCAAATCCTGCCTACAGGATGCCTATACCAAGATTATTTCACCTGTGTCAGAGTTAGTAAATGTGTAGGCAATGAAATTAAGTCAGGGACAGATCAAGCTCAGACTATCTCAGGAATGCACGTAAGGAAGCCATACAAAGCATTATTGGGAAGTTTTACACAGGAAGGTCCAACACCAGTCTTTGCACAATCCTGCCCTTCAGACTGAGGCTGTATTTTAAACCTGCAGGATCTCATGGTTCTGAGTTAATTTACATCAGGGCAATGAACACCATGAGGTTTTGAACTTCCAGAACAATGAGTTCCTCAGAGCCTCTCCATTTGCTTTTTTCATACCTATTGGACCTGTTCTTTGACCTTTGGCAGGCTGAGAGGGAAAAGCTTTTGCCATGAAGCCCTGTCTTGGTGTAAAAGGTTGTAAATCTGTTAGAAGATCATATTAACAGAGGCTCTGCTCTGAGCTGTGTAAAGAAAAAAGGTGATTCTGTAGTGAATTTGACTAATCTCAGTAGAAACACTCTGCCACTTCTGGCAAATTGCAAAAATTTTGCAAAAATGCAAAATTGATTACATTTGTGTATCTTCCACTGGTATTTATACTTATTATCTAACCAAAAAGTAGATGTATTAGGGTTTCTTTAACTTTAAATGGCAGCTCTTTTGCTAGTGGATTTGTATTAGACCACACAAATACAGCTGAGTTAGTGAGAGCTAATTTGTGTATCATAATCTTGGAGGGATGAGAGAGAAAAGGCATGAAAACTTGCATTGAATTGCTTTCATGATTTTGAATGCTGCCTAATTTCTATCTTTTCTGCTGCCACTTATGTCTGAGATAAACTATTCAATGCATATGAAATGTTAATTTTCCCCTAATTTAAGTGGATGGCTGTGAATGATTTTCTCTTTTAATTTGTTTATCAAAATAATATCACAGAGAAGAAATGAATTTTAAAAAGGGCCACAAATAAAGGAAGCATAAAAATATTTGCAATTCCATTAGTACCTGATGGGATCTTTGTTATGGACAGGTCTGGACAGGGTAAATTAGAAGAAAAAAATACTTAAAAAAAATTGAAGTGCAAAAGACATCAAGTGTTTTTTAATTGAGATTGGAAGCATTCCAAGTTTGACTTTCAAAAAAGGCTTTGATTTACAGTAGTTCATGTTGGGCTCATGTTGTGCCTGCCAAAAATCCAAAGTAGATCAGAGCTTTTTTTGAAATAAACACAAGCTTAATCTGATGTAGGTGTTTCAAAACTCCCACTGCTTTAGTTGTAACATCATCTGTTACTGAATGATTTATAAATCATCCCTCTACAAGTACATTTCTACGAGGCTGAGGGTGATATATTTTAACTTTGGGGCACAAGGACAGGTTTAAATTCCAATTGATGGAGACCCTCCACGGTTTCTAAAAGTATTTGTGAATTGGAATGTCTCTGTTTTCTTGTCTATTAGACAAAACCAGTAGCTGGGGTACCAGGCTATGATGGAGAGTTGCTTCTTTGGTTTTTCACTCAGTAGAAAAAAGGGAAGAACTGCTGATAAATATCTTAATCAATTATACAGGAATTCAGTTCCTTTCTAAAAGAAAAAGAAATACACCTAATTTTGCTTTTTTTTTTTCTTTAGAGAAAGAATTTTCATGACTGGGGATTTCTTTACAGCAAACCAATTGATTCAAAGTGATCATTTCGTGTTGGTGGGGTAGGATTTACCTCAGTTCAGTTTAGGTATCTACAAGTTTCTAATTTCCACTTGGGTAGATTCCTCCTGGAGTTGATCCCGAGATGCTCATTATCTCATAGAGAGCAATTCTGCCCACCCTGACACTGGCAAGAGTATTTATCCTCAGGAATATCAATTTGGGACAACCTTTACCATCCCAAAGGCAAATGTTCACCTCTTCACCTGGAAGCCTGATCCAGAGGTGGGAACAGTGGATAGCCTGGAATGGTGGCGAGGCCGGTGAGAGCTGCCCAGTCGCAGCTTGGTCAGGGCTCCTACAAGGAATGTGGAGAGGAGCTGTTTACAAGAGTAGGTTTAGATGGGATATTGGGAAGAAATTCTTCCCTGTGAGGGTTGTGAGGCCATGGCACAGGTTGCCCAGAGAAGCTGTAGCTGCCCCTGGATCTCTGGAAATATTTAAGACAGGTTGGACAGAGTTTGGAGCAAACTGGGCTGATTTTGGCTGGGGTAGAGTTAATTTTCTTCACAGTAGCTGGCATGGGGCTGTGTTTGGGATTTGTGCTGGACATGGTGATAATAATATAAAGATGTTTTGGTCATTGCTGAGCTGGGCTCACACAGAGCCAAGACCTTTTCTGGTTCTTGTATGGCCATGTTGGAGGGGAGACTGGGAGTGCATGGAAAATTGGGAGGAGACGCAGCTGGGACAGGTGACCCCAACTGACCAAAGGGACATTCCAGACCATATGCCATCATGCTAAGTATATAAAGTGGAGGGAAGAAGGAGGAAGTGGGAAATGTTTGGACGTTTCCAATTTCCAAGGCACTGTTACGCATGGTGGGGCCTTGCTCTCCTGGAGATGGCTGAACACCTGCCTACCCCTTCGAAAGCAGTAAGGTAATTCCTTGTTTTGCTTTGCTTGCTTCCATGGGCTTTGCTTTCCCTATTAAACTGTTTTTGTCTCAATCTATGAGTTTTTCCAGCCTTTACCCCTCTTTCTCCCTGATCCTGCTGCTGAGGGAGTGAGCAAGTGGCTGCCTGGGCCTTGGTTGATGGCTGGCATTAAAATACAACGCTGCTCCAGTGGAAGGTGTCCCTGCCCATGGCAGAAGGGTTCAAATCAGATGATCTTTAATTTCTCTTCCAACCTAAACTATTCTGTGACTGTGATCCATCAATGCCAGAAGCAGCAGGAATTATCTGGGACCTCAGAACTGACCTGGTCTGAGTTCCACAGCAGCTGATCTGAACAAAATGCTGCAAAGACAGGACTGAAATGGAGCAGTCCCTCAAGTCCACAAAAAATTTTGAAGAAAAGCTTATTCTTAAATTTTAAAAATAAAAAATAATCTTAATCTAAATAATTCTTTTGCACTATTTAGGAAGTGCAGAAAAATATGCAAGGTATGCTGATGAACTCTGAGGGTATAGAGAACTCTGGAGTAAAAACCAGAGGAATTTACTGAAAATCCAGAAAGAAGAGTATTGTTTCATTTGCACCCTCATTTTTCCTACAGCTGTAAAAAACAATCCGCTTGATTTTCAAACTTCAGAACAGAAATTCAAATACTGATTCCTAACTTCATTATGAGAAGAATATATGTTTAGTCATTGTGGACACATTCCCTGAAAAAAGAATTATGTTCTAAGTGTTTTGGCAAAAGAATAAAGGTAGATTGACAACAAGGCATTCTACAAGCATAAGTTATAATTCTGAGATTAGAGGAAAACCAGAGCAGAAAAACAAAAGTTAAACAATTCTAATTGTTTCAGGCAAATATTAGAGATTTCAGCTTAAATATTTCAATTCTACAAACGGAATGTATTCTCTCATTAGGCTTATTTCTCTACTCTTTTCACAAAAGCAAACTGTCTTAATTCAGATATGCTTTATACCTAGGTGAATAACGTCAGTTTTTTAACCTGCCACATCAGAAGAACCAATCAATGCATTCCACTCTTTGATGGCTGGAGCATCATATGAAATTTTTGAAAAACATTGCATAGGTTGAATTCGCAGTGCTGCAAAATTCTTTATTATGTTCTAGGCTCTATGAGTCTACATTTCCAACACTGGATTTTATTGTGGGAGTCCTGAGTGATGACCTAATCTGACCCTGTGAATGATGCCATTGTGCATTAGCAATTAGAGAGACAAAGAGCAATTGTCCTTTAAAACCTCTAAAGAGCATTTTGTTAAATGAGAACCCCACTTCACTCTGAATTTTAATGCTTTACCTGTGCATCTTCATTCTTTGTCTCTATTTTCAGTAAAAGATTTATTTTAGGAAGCAGTTGTCAGACAGACAGATATCAGGAGTCTTCTCACTGGAAAGAGTTAACCATCCATCCCCAACAGCAAGGTGAATCCAATAATCAAATATTGAGCTCCTTTGCATTAGTTCGGGGGAAATGGCAAAAATACTAAATTTTATTTTAATATGTTAATCTAATAAAATGATGCAGTTTATTCTATATCTTCAGGGAGAGGTGCTGATATTATCTCAACTTTAGATGCATCCTCACTTGCCTGTACAGATCAGCCTTCCACTTTATCAGGGTGATGTTACTGGATATGGCAATTTATAATTGGAAATGGCAGCCTGGAGATTTTCTAAAAGCTTTGGCTTTTTTCTGAATACTGTGGAATTTCATTAATTATTATTATTTTGACTATGAAAAGAGGATTTGCCCAAGGGCAGTTTTGAGGCTCCTTAAAGATTATATTCCTCCATGGAAGGTTGCCAAGATTTCAAATTTCTCTGTCAAGATACTCAGCTTTTTTTGGTGGGAGGCGGCTGGAGTGATGGGAAGCATTTACAGCTTTGGGAAGGAGGTTTTGAGCGTTTCTCATTCTCTTTGAGGCTGTTTTACCTCCCTGGAGTAGGGGCAGCTGTCACAAATTGTAGCCCACCAAACATTCCTCACCAAGGCTGCTGCTGCTTTGTGCAGCACGGGGAGGGAACTGGCAGCCTGTTCCTTGGGTGAGCTGTATCCAGCTCAAAGCAGGATGAGTCTGAGCAGGGTGGGGTTATTTGTAACCTGTCACATGCCAGAGAATAACTCTGATTCTCCAGAAAGCCCTTTTGGCAACACAGCCCGAGAAAAGAGTGGGAAAGGAAAGATTGATATGAGTACTGAAATCTGAAGTTGGGAATAACACAGTTCTAGAAGCAGAGAATGGTTGAGGTTGCAAGGAATCTCAGGAGTTCAGCTTGTCCAGTCCTCCTGCTCAAGCAGGAGCACCTAGAGCCAGTTTCACAGGACCATGTGCAGTTAGCTTTTGAATATCCCCAAGTGTAAAGATGCCACGATGTAAACCACCTTACAAAAATGGACATGGTTAGTAATGAAGGTACTGGAAAACAGATCTATTTTGCCTAGGTTGTGGAAGGCAAAGGTTAAAGGAAGAGCAGGTGTAATCTTGTGCAATGAGGGCAAATAAAATGAGGAGCTGAATTATAATGTTTTATCAAAACCTGAAAATTATCGCAAAACTTTTGAAAGATAGAACTCTCCTCTCCACTAGCTTTTTTTTTCCCCGACCAAAGAGATCCTTGTGGAACAACTCTCTTCTTTCATCCTCTTCCATTGCACGTGTGCAGAGTAAACGGGATCACGGCCCTTTTATACTCTGAGCCCATCAAACAATTCCCAATTGATGAACAAAACACAAAGAAGTTCGGATCCACCCAAGGGCTGCCAGTGACTCATCTGTCTGGAGCAGAAAAGTCCTTGTGATGAGTCACTTTTCTTTTGATGCAAGTTTAAAAGTAATGAAATAAAAGGTGAGCATACAGCATTTTAAAGCTCCCTTCATGGCAGTAGTTAGATAAAACCAACATCAGCTCTAATTCTGAAGCCTCAAGGTGTGAGTATCCTATCTAGCCATGATGGGAGGTTTTCACCTTCAAATCGGTGCCTGCTGTAGATGAAACATCCATGGGCATTGCTCCAGAAGGACTGCTGGAGTCAATGCTCCACACTGATCAGCTGGAAACCAAATCATTTGAAAACTGGACTTTTTGGTCAAAGACTCGAAGATCATGGAGTTCCTTTTCAACCTTAATGTTTCCTTGATTCCATGAAAAAAGACACAGTTTCCAGTCCAGCTGAACAGCACCATAATGAAGGGGTGATAAGGACACAAACAACTCTTAAGAGCCTTATGAAGGGAAAGGACTGAGGAAGAGGGGTTACCAAAATAATTCAAAAATTATTTATCTGCTCATTTATCTTTCCTCTGTAACTCACTTCCAATTTTCTTTTAAAACTGTGTGAGAAAATTGGTTTTCTTTCATTCAGGGGAAGAAAAGGCTGAAACAGGGAAATGATAGCCAAGGAAAATATGCAAAGTTTTCTAAAATATGCAAGAGGAATATCAGAAAGGGGCTCTTTTAGTCAAAACTTCAACTCCACAAGTTAGCATCCCTGTTTAGCCAGGTTTTGCAGGCCAGGATATGGACTTTGGACACCCTGATTTTGTTCATCCACAGCTATTTCCTGTGGATCCATGAGGAGGTTTAAAGTTGGAGAACCCAGCTGATGGCTGCCTCTCCATCAAGAAATAAGGACCACACACCTTAAAATAAATCCACATCTGGAGTACTTAGGAAGAGCATCAAGGGGTGAGTGTGGTCTTTCAAAGGAATTTATCAGAATCTGTACTTAATCAATTCCTCCGCTATAACCAGTAAGAAAGTCTCTGCCCTGAAGGGGGAATCTGCTCCCATCTCATTCTTTATTTTTTTCTGTTTTCTCTTTGTTCTTTCTGCTCTAATTTCCCTCCTTTCTGCCTGTGTTTTCTCTAGGCTTCCACCTGTCTTTCTCTCCCTGCAGCAACTCCTAACTCACAGGCTCACCCTACTCTCTCTACTGAACTGATCAGCAGCAGGAAAGATTTAAGGCATTTGCAGAAACTTGAACATTTCTTCTGAATATCATTTGCTTTTGGGTTTGCTTGACTTGAGAGTGAAAAACTCAGAAGATCTATTACAGAAGAAAGTATTCACAGCTACTAATAGTTTTATTGCAGAAATAAACTGAGGCAAAAATGCAAGGACCTGAATCGTGCTACATTAAAAAAAAAAAAAAAATTCCCCTGTAATTGGAGGTATAATGGTGTATATGTAATTTCAGACATTTGTGCCCAGCTTTTAACCCAGATGTATCTTAGACTATGAAGTACTTTGGTGGATTTGGCATCTGGATTCTTTGTATTTCACTGCCTTTCAGTTTTCTCCATTTTTGAGTCATCTTAAAGACCAGTTGAGCCAAAGGGGCACAAATGAGGAAAAGCTCCTGTGGTGGTTGTTCTCTGGAAAAATTATTGAAGTGGCATTTGAGCTATGACTAATTTATTTAGTATTCAGAATTTAGTGAATTCTTTTGTCACATCACCCATCATAAATAAAAGGAAAAAAATAGAAACCTGTTTGATGCCTCAGGCATGTTTTAGTTCGTTGTTCAGGTCAGTTCATTTCAATGCTTAATTTTTAATGGCTCATTTAACATAACTGTTTAGACTTGAAAATATTTTCACATAAAACCTGGGGTTTTGGGGTCAGTTGCTGTCACCTCAAAACATTTTAAGTCTCAGATGACAGCTTCAACATCAGTTGGAAAAGGTGGTCTTGTTGTTTGGGCACTTGAATGGGACTTAGCAGACTCAAGCTGAATTTCAATCTTTGCTACTGATTCTTTATGTGACCTTGGGTAAAACATCCATGTTGCATCTCCAACGATTTTTAAGTACAAATAATTTTGTTCACGTGGTCACTTGCAAAGTTTTCTTGTTTACCACACAGTATTCTTCCTGTGGAAGAAGAAATCTAGTACATTGAGAAGAATGACACCCAGCAGTGTCAGAGGTATCTGAAATCATGCACTTTTAGTGGGTATAGGAGCTTCTAATTAAAAATTATTGTCTGATAGACAACATCTGTTTTTTAAAAAGGCAAATTTGTGGTGGAAGACCTACTACATGAGCTACACAGTTTTGAGCCGTCCAATAAGCCTTCCTCTCTGTATTTCTTCTTCATTCCTGATGGGTCTAGAACCATGGAATCACAGAATGGTTTGGGTTGGAAGGGACGTTAAAGATCATCCAGTTCCAAACCCTTTGCATGGACAAGGACACCTTCCACTATCCCAGCTTGATCCAAGCCCCATTCAGCGTGGCCTTGGACACTTCCAGGGATGGGGCATCCACAGCTTCTCTGGTCAGCCTGTGCCAGGGCCTCACCACCCTCACAGGGAACAATGTCTTCCTAATATTTGATCTAAACCTATTCTCTTTGAGTTTGAAGCCACTCCCCCTTGTCCTGTCACTTCAGGATCTTGTAGAAAGTAGGCTTTTCTGTAGGCCCCCTTCAGGTTCTGGAAGGCCACAATTAGGTCACCCTGAAGCTTCTCTTCTGCAAGCTGAACAATCCCAGTTCCCTCAGCCTTTCCCCATATCAAAGGTACTCCATCCCTCTGATCATCTTGGTGCCTCCTCTGGACTTGCTCCAGCAGCTCCATGTCCTTCCTGTTCTGGTGACTCCAGAGCTGGAGGCAGCTCTGCAGGTGGGGTATGTACTATGCATATACCGAGTATATTCTAATTTTTCTTTCTCCTCAAGTAGACAAAAGTCCCATTAGTAATCTTATAACTAAGACCACTGTTTACGGAAGGGACATGACCTAACTTTATGTTAACTTTTGTCCAAGGTCATTACAAATTTATTGATTAAATGTTTCTTTTATATAGTAAACCATTAATCATTTCACTGAACGCTCAGGATTTTCATCTTCACAACTTTCCTACATTCTCAAAAAACAAACCTGTGCATGTAGAGCAGTGTTAATGCTGCTTTCAGTGTCTCTGCAGATAAGTGAAATAATCAATATATTAAAACCAGGGTTATAGTGACTGAAAAGAGGTAATTTATCAATAGATAATTATATTCCTATTGTCAATTATTCTCTGCTCTTTAGACCAAGAGCAGGGGCTTGTCTTTGAATAGGTATAGATTCATATGACTGATTGCTACTGAGTATATTGTAAACTCAGATTTGCTGCCAAGCCCAACCTGGAGGGAGAAAATCACAGAACCATTAAAGTTGGAAACAACTTCCAAGATCATCAAGTCCAATCTTTGCCCCAACACCACCATGGCAACTACACCATAGCATGTGTGTCACATCCCGTCATTTTTTGAATATTTCCAAGGATGGGATGGTGACTCCACCACTTCCCTGGGCAGCCCATTCCAAATCTTAAGCAACCTTTCTGTGAAGGAATTCTTCCTGATGTCCAACTGAATCTCTCCTGATGCAGCTTGAGGCCATAAATCCTTCAGAGTTTACAGTCGCAATAGCAGGTTTCACAGAGCTGTGGCCTGCACTCACCTTCAAAGCACCTGAACTGGTTGCTGACATTGTCACAATTAAGCATTCAAAACTCATTAGAAATCATAGCATTTAATATATTTTCCTCAAAGGTTCAGAACCACCTACATTCAGATTTTCATGCTTCTTCTGCCTAGCCTAGTGAATGTCAATCATTAAAAAAATAAAAACTAAAAATTGGGATTTTTCATACAAAGTGTATATCTCTAGGAGCAGTTACCCTAAAAAAAAAAAAAATCAAATATTGTGAGATCATGACATTGCTGTGAAATGCTGGAATAATTCATAAAACTATGCTGAGATTCTACAACTGGAGTATGTAGATATTAATAATTAGAGGAGAAGGAGGTTTTCTTTCCTTTCTGAAAAAAAATAACAAACAAACTAGTTTTACCTGTTTTTGCTCACTTTTCCTGTCTGTGGAAATAATACATCACTATTTTGTGTAGGAATTGCAGGGCCAGGGCAGACCTTGGTTTAGCAGCGATAATTTCAGGTTTCACTCCTGAGAGCCGAGTTGTGCTTGTTTATAATTCCACCACCTACATGATGACAGCCTTCATTAAACCTCCCATGTTTCTTTTCCTTACCAACTTTGCCTGTCTTAGCCATGTAGAGTGTGCATTTTGGAGGGCAGGGCTTTGCTTTCATGTGTTTGCGCAAGACCTAACAAAAGGAGACTTCTGTTACACACCTACTGCTATTCCCAGTGTTTGCAAAGTGCTTTCAAAACCCTCTGAGGAGACGAGATCGATGTGCTACAAGGCATTAGCACTGCAGAGAGATCCATACTTTGCTATATACAAATAGGCTGATTTCCCTGCCTTCAAAGGGAGGCAGGAGCTTGCTCAAAAATACTCTGCACAAAGCTGTTCATTGATGCAGTGAGACAGCTCAAGCCAGCTCCTAAATTTTAAAATTAGGATTTAAGCATGAAATGCAAAAACACTTGTTTTGAGGAGGCTTATTAGACACTCTCAGCACTTGAGGTGGGGATTTTCTTCCCCAAAAGGGCTTTCTCTGGCTTTAGTAATGGCAGGGTAAGCAGAGAGTGCTTTCAGACACAGTCTCAGCCTGCCCTTTGCCAGAACATCCCTCTGCTTGTTAGCTGCCTTCCAAAAGTGAGTCCAGGCACTCTCCCATCCTGAGGAATCCGCTCTGATGACACGGGAGCTGGGAGCCGGCAAATCACCTGACAAAGAGCGCGATGGCGTTTCAGCATCAGGGCTTCCCACAGGAGACATTATACCTTCAAGGGGGAGAGGCAGAAGGGGAAGGGGGGGAGCAGGGGAAGGAGGACGGATGCGGAGTGGCAGGGCACCCGGAATGTCACTTACAGTCGGTTGGCCACAGTTGTCAGGGTTCACTTCCATTAAGCTTTGTGTCAGTTCAGAAACTTTACACATGAGGCTGTGTGAAGCGTTCTGCCACTGCTGACTGCCCGGGGCTAGCCCACAGTACCTATCTTGTCACTGGTTTTCCAGAAAACCTCTCTGAGAATTAGTTGCATATGTTGGCCAGGCTAACCAGAGGAGGAGAGGCTTTGTCTCTTATTTGTCAGCTTGGGAGTGGATTTTTAAAAATTATTATTGTTATTAGGTTTGAATATTTTTATTTCTTTTGGCAAGGGGTGGGTCTTTTGCTTTGGAGGTTTAAGAGAGTGTTGCTTGCTATAAAATGCTGCAAAGGTTAACTGAATATTTGGTGTCATGAGAAAAGAGAGGAGTGACGGCAATGAGGTGAGTTCTCCTAGCACAAAGAAAAGTCTCCACTATGCACTTTTAGCTGTAAAAAAAGCATCAAAAGTGACTGCAACAATGTGATGGGATTTGTTCTGAGACTGTATTTCATCTACCTTAAAAATGTAGAGATTTCTATTAAAACAATTCCAATAAATTTAGGTTGCATTCAAAAGGGAAGAGTCTATTTCTATATAAATATTCTATACCGAGTTTGGAGAAGTTGCAGAATCCTTGTCCTTGTGGGGGATTTCCACTTGCCAGATTCTGCTGGAAATGCAACACAAAAGACAGGAAACAATCCAGGAAATTCCTGGAGTTTGTGGAAGAGAACTCCCTGACAGAAGCAGTGAGGGACCCAGCCAGGGAAGGTGCCTACTGGACCTGCTATTTGTGAACAGAGAAGGATGTGATGGTCAGAGGCCGTTTGGGGCACAGTGATCGTGAAATGAGAGAGGTTTTGACTCTTGGAGAAGCAAGGAGAGCAGTCAGCAAAACTACTGCCTTGGACTTCCAGAGGGCAGATTTTGGCCAGTTTAGGAGATGGTTGAGAGATTCACTTGGGAAGGAGTCCTGAAGGGCAAAGGAGTCCAGGATGGCTGGACATTCTTCAAGGACAACCTAAAGTAGCAGAGGCAGCCATCCCCATGTCCCAAAACAAGCTGGCAGGGAAGAAGATTGGCCTGGCTGAACAGAGAGCTTTGGCTGGAACTCCAGGAGAAAATTAGAAGGGCCAAAACCCAACTAGAACTTAATCTGCCATGAAAGACAGGCAAGGGAAAAATCTTCTGTCTGTCTATAACTTCCTGAAGGGAAGGGGGGTTTGTCTCTTCTCCCAGGTAGCAAGTGACTGGACAAGAGGAAATGGCCTCAGGTTGTGCCAGGGGAGGTTTAAATCGGCTATTGGGGAAAATGTCTTCCCTGAAAATGTGGTCAGATGCTGGAACAGGCTGCCCAGGGAAGTAGTGGAGTCACCATCCCTGGAGATATTTAAAAGATGTGTAAATGTGGCACCGGGGATACGGTTTAGTGGTGGACTTGGCAGTTCTGGGCTTATGGTTGGACTTGATATCTTAAAGGACTTTTCCAACCTAAACATTTCTTTTATTCTATAATTCTGTGACTAATTTCCGTACTACTGGCAGGTGTCCAGCTAAAGAACAGTGACTAATTTTTAAAAATCTACATATCATTGCAGCATTTAATCAATCAGAAACAATTACTCAATGGCTATATGTGGACCAAAGTTTAGAAGTTTTTTTCTCTAGGAAACACCAATATTGCTTCTGCACTGGTTGTCTTCTATTTGCTTTCTATGTCAAAATAAAAAGGAAGGTACTTTTATAACAAGTTACCTGTTCCCACATTGTAATTGGGGATTAGTGATTGGGATAGACTCTTCCATGCACTGTCCAGGGAAGTATCCATGCTGTGCAAGTATTTTCAGGCAGGAACAGAGCCTGGGGATGCCAAATTGAACTTTAGGTGATCTCTGAGCATCAAGATCTGTGCTCGCACTAAACACCACCATCTACCCCCTTCTTAGACTTTGCTTATGCCTTTGCCAATACAACAGAAAGGCTGGAGGAAGGCAGGAATAGAAATGTCCATTTGGAATATAAACCTGGGGCCTAGAAAAGCTATTTTTAAGTTCAGGAGCTGGTCTAGACAGGAAGAGTAAATCCATTTGTGCATAATAAAAAAGATAATTGTCTCTCAGTGGATCACAGGAATTTAAGTAGATGCCTGAGCTCTTTGCTGAAAGGGGGTCTGACCCTGGCTGCCCCAATGCCTTTAAATAAATATGTCTCTGATCTACACTTCTTCATTTACCTTGGCTGATAATAACCAGTTAATATTTATGGATCAAGCTGAAAACAATTTTTACTCAGATTACAAACCTTAGGGTGCAAACTTTGTCTCCATCTCTAATCTCTGCCTCACATCTCACCAGTCAGGCTGCTTATGTTTAACAAGTGAATAATGAGGCTGGAGAAAACAAAGTCTAACCATTTTTCTTTGTAATATGACGATTTCATAAGCCAATTCCCTGCTTCTAGGAAACATTTCTCTTGTTCTTCTCAGAAAAGCAAACATGTTTTTTTTTTCTTTTATTTTAAGGTGCTCTTTTAGGTTTGATATCCCAGGCCTTTTTATTTTCCCTTCCTCAGGCTTTGTTTTTGAGTTGCAAAAAAGGAAAAAGGGCAGGAAAGGAAAAAAGGGCAGAGAAGAAAAGAGAGAAAATGAAAGCTGAATATTTGCCAGCCAAATGTTTTTTAAACAAAACATTTTATACACTGAACATAACTTTCCTTCTTCTTCAAGTCCTTACTGAGCTTCTTTAAACTTCCAGGAGTCTGCTTAAGATTGTCGCTACAGAGAAGGGGGAGAACAGACCTTCTCCTACACAGGGCTCATTCCTCCTGGTTTTAGATTGGTGATTTAAGATGGGATTCTCTGAGGCAAAATGTCCTGATCCCTGTCTGTCAGCAGCTTATTTCTAGGCTTTGTGTCTAGTATAGGCATCTGCTTCCTGTCTGAAATCAGTGGAGAAAAGTAAGGGAAAGAGTTTAAATGAATCAGTCTTAAGACCAAAAATTGGGCTACATGGACCGTGTTACCTTCTGAAAGCTCCTCTTTTTTCCCATTAAAGAGAGAAATCCTATGTCCTCTGTTTTCAAGCAAGTGAAATTAAGAATACGGATACAAAGTGTTAAGAGCTGCTTTATTGCCATTGCTAAAAAGTCTGGACTCTTCTGTCACATACCAGGACTTCTGTAGACACAGGCAGAAGTGGGCGTCATGAGGTGACATCCACCCTGTGACATCTAGGCTGTCTGCAATCAGCAGACAGAAAGAGGCACTCCTAGGAGATGTTTAACACCCTGCAGAAGATATCTGAGATGTGTCAGATGAATTATTCTCCAGAAATGCACTTTTTTTTTTAAATTAATTATCAAAAAAGCCCTTGGTGAGTGAATCCCCTTTACTCAAATACAAGGCTTAATTTTTTTAGATGTCTAATATTGGGTGAAATGAGTCCTGTCCAGAAAGTCCGACCTGTTCCAAGAAGCTCACGATAGCAACCCAAAGAATTTGCAACCAGGCAGCCAAAGCTGTGGCTACCACATCCTGGGAGTGTCCAAGGCCAGGTTCGTTGGGGCTTGGATCTCCAGCCTGGTCTAGTGGAAGGTATCCCTGGCCTTGACAGGGGTGTTGGAATTAGATGATCTTTAAGGTCCATTCCAACATAAACCATTCTATTATTCCATAATTTGTATACAAACTACGCAGAGCATGTATACAATCAGAGCTTAAAAGACTTCTCCTACTTATTTGATCGAAAAGATCAAACATTTTCAAATATCTCACCCTGTTTTGAACTGCAAATCCTGGGGAATGGCTGAACTTTACAGAAGACCATGAATCAGTACGTGAGTAAGTCTGTTATTCTCAACTTTCCTCTGGGATTGTGCCATTGCTTGTCTAAATGAAAGATCACTTCTTTTGTGGAAAGTGTCAAGCTGCACTGCAACTTTCTGACATAAAAAAAATTCCAGGGAAAACCTAAAATTAGGGGTAAACCCAGGTGGGCTTGTGTTTTGTTACTTCTCAACTACATCCTTTGAGGAAAGGGGAATGAAGACAGGCAGGCAAAGTTTAGCTGGCGGATAAATGGAGATCCATTATGAAAAAACCAGTCCAAGCATGGGGTTTGTCAGCATCAGAAAGGCGGAGAGGGATGTCAGAGGTACAGGTACATCTCTGAACCATGGTTCAGAGAGCCTCCTTGAAGCTGTTTCACGCTAACTACAGATGGAAGGGCATTTCTAAGGTAGCCACAGTCCATTTTCAGAGAATTGGTTTGCAAGCCAGGCCAAATTATAACTTGCAGCAGAGGGTAATTAGAGGAGAAAATTCAGGAGTAAGACTTCAGCACCTTGGAGATGGTGAGCAGTGCAGCAAGCACTGCATTAGTTAAAAAAAGGCTGCAGAGGAAGAGGATGGCAATTTTTAAAGAATCAAATGGGAGATAACCTGTGGTGAATCTCCAGAGACCCTGCAACTCCTTTAAAAAAGTAATATAAACCCCCAATATAGGCTGCCTCATTCTAGGTTACAGGAGAGACTAATACCCTTTGTTATTGTCTTTCTTGGAAAAACAAGGCTCATGAATGTTTTGCTACACGAATTGAGAGCACCTGGGAAATACCAGGGCAATCCCAGTCCTTTGGAGAGGCAAACAGCAGAAGTGGCCTCAAAGAATGTAGTTTTGAGCTGCCTATTAGTCAGTAATTAGCGAAAATTTAAACTAGAAAAACTCTTCTTAGAAAGAATGGGACATTTTTAATCTTTTTCTTTACACAATGTGGCTGACTGGTTGTTTTTCGGATTTTTTACCAGTCATATATGAGAACAAATAACAATTGTACATTCTTGGGTGGGGGGGTTACAGTTTATATTTTCAAAATGTGTGAAAGACATCAGAATGCTGTGGCAGGGTCATTGTAGCCTTCTGTGTTAAATCAGAAGAGATTGACAAAAATGCTAAAAGTAATGTGTAGGTTTTGAAAAGACCAAGAGGGACTTAATTTTCTCATGCTTTTAATGGGAATTGGAAACCTAATTTTGATTTGTGCCTTAAAACTCTCTCCCTGTTATAACACAAAAATAAAAGGTGTTCACTGAAAATAAGTTTGAAGGCTGTGGACACCAGTATTACTTTTTCATGTGCTCCATCTATAACTAATAAGTTTCATGTGACATGAATACTGTTCTTTGACAAAAATATTATTTCTGTATCCTTAGTAGAAAATCTATTATTAAATCCTATATAGGAGGTTTTATTTTAAACATAAGCACTTATTTATGCTTGGATTAAGTCTGTTGTAATTAAGCAGACTGTACTTCTCTCTCATTCGGGACCTATGGGTGTTCATATAAGCATTCGAGTGATTTTGTAGGGGAAAAAAGCAATTCATTAAGACCTATGGTTTCTCTACTCTGTTGCTGGCCCAACCAGATGACATGGATGAAATTATGTCTGGAAATTAAATTCTCTGTAAAATGTACGGAAAGATACCAGTCGCCTTTGCAGAACACCTTGCAATCTCTTGAGGATCGGCAGTGAACAAGAATATCATGACACTGTAAAGCAATGCACTGAACTAGCAGTAAGCACAAAAGGAGGGGCTCACTCATGAAAACTCCAAGTGCTCTTTAACTATTGGGGATAATTACAACAACAAATAGCTCCCCACTGTGTTCCCATTATCCACTCCTTTCTTTAATGCCTGCGTTCCGTAAGGTGTGGATAGCAAGATGCTGATGTCCTGAAGGGAGAGATCGGAAAGGTTTGAGATGCTGGAGGTGTCATCCAGGCTCTAGCAAAATAAGGGCTGAGGTTAGGAAACTCTGTGGGTGCAGCCAGGTTTCAGAGTGCAGAGGTATTTGGCTCTTCTTTCAGAAAAGCAGATGGATACTGTATATTACACAAGCTCATGTACAAAGGGAAAGGTATGGAAATTAACTTTCTCTCTGGCTATGATAAACTACCAAGGGAAATTCATAGCAAATCTGTCTACTACAGTTAGTGCTGTGACAGAGCTATTACAGAAAAATAAATAGTGAATATGGTCAAAAGAATGTCAAGATGCTTTCAAGTTGGCTAAACAGACACTTATATCCTCCAGGGGCTTAGTGCACTTTGTCCCGTCCCTGCCAATCTGTTAAACTACTGATGCTTCACTGTATGAGGTCAGGAGTGGTGATTTCTCACATAATACCAAACAGCCCAGAAAAGCCTGTAGCATTTGCATCGAAAATGCTTCCCAAAGAGGAAGGGGAATACAAACAGATGAGGTGAAAGTAGGTGGAGGGGAGGAACTCACAGAGACTGCATGAAGTGCACTTTGCACTCTAGTAAAAATTCAGCAGAAAACATGGCCCACTTGACAGAAATGTTTTTGAGGCTTGATAAGTGGATTCTAGCAACACTGAATTTAATCATCAGCATTTAAAATTGATTTCTGGGAGACAAAAATACATAAAATTAAATTAAACAGGAAGTACCAGAGAATCATCCGTGTTTTAGTCTAAAATGCCTTGGTGTAAAATCATACACAGATTTAATATAAACCTGATTTTGCTAAGCTGAACAATCAAGAGTGGGTTCAGCCATTCAGAATTAAAAGAACAATTCCTTAAAACTTGAGAGAAATGAAGTCCTTTGCCAGCAAACAAGGTTTCAGTGAAAAACTGTAAAGCCTGAGCACAAAATCTATATCTGTATACACAAACTGAAGTTTGACCACCCATCCTGTTGCATTGCCAGCATGATTCCTGGTACAGCTTTTATCCAGGATACCTACAATATCCTGAAACTATTCCTAGACACTGTGTAAGACTTGGGAGTGCACTCCTGAAAAGTAGCTTAGACATAAATGTTAGCTTTGAAGTAGCAGGGAAATATTTTGAGGGTAGGAGGGTTTGGTAGGATGACAACAGCCACAAACCCCTAACTGGCTTCTTGGAGAGAATGGTTCCTGGCATTTTTTTGCTTGCTAGTAGAAATATGTCCTTCTGGTAAAGATTTGTCAGGCTTGATGAAGTCCTGCCAAGGCAGAGCTATCCAAGAAGCTTTCCATGAAGGACAGATTTGGGAAGCTGATGATGCTGTTGTGGAAAGCTCTCAGAGATGAAGAAGTAAGAAAAGGTTGATCAATGTAATCAACATGGCAATTGAAAGAAATTACATGACTTATGACTGGGGGAAAAAAAAGATAATGATAAATCATTGATGAGAATGACATCCAGACCGTAAATTACTATGGTTCTGCACTAAGTGTAGCTTCCTCTGGCTAAACGTGAGATAACCCTGGAAAGAATGACTCTGGATAGTAGGTTAAACTGCTACTTACAGTAATGGGAAATAAGGTTTTTATTTTCAATAAATCACTTCTCTAACACGAATAACTAAGTTGTTTGATGCAGAACTTCTTGGGATTGAAGGCTAATTTAATGAAGGGATATTGGTGATGGTAAATTTTTCAGGTAAAGTCATAAAACTGTTCAGGTAAAAATACACATTATTTCAATTCCCTCCTTAAACTCTGCAGCTTGACACCGAGACTCAAGCAAAGAAAAGTACTGACCCTCAGCTGCCGGACCACCTGGTTAATATACTGTATTTGAAAATGCTGGATAGAAGTCTCAGTGTGAAAGCTTAGAAGCGTGTGTAGAAAACATATGTCTGTCTACGGAATAAAGAGAAAATTACAGATTATTGAAATTGGATTTTTTGAGGGAGTGTGTGTAGAAATAGTTTGAGTATGTATTTGCTGTCAGACGCCATTCAGAGACAAAGGGAGTGTTATTGTTTAAGTACCTTCTTACGATAACTATCAATACAGCAATATTTTCCTTTTACAGGAAACACCTTTCATAGTATCAACTATATGATTTTGTACCCTTACAGCAAATGCAGAGTCCTTTTAGCTGAAGAGCCATCACCTTGAGACACCAGATCAAAACAGAATCCCGACATTCTCAACCAGAGAGTAATCCAAAACAGACAAAAATATAAGAGGATTTTTTTCTAATAAATTTCTTGATTTTTAGATCAGACCAATGGCCCAATGGCCTGTAAATCCCAAGTCAAGCTTTCTTCCTCCTCCTAGGCTGGAATCATAAGATCTCAAGATCATAGAATAATTTAACCTGGTAGGGACATCAGGAGGCCTTTAGTCCAACCAGCTGCTCAAAACAGAGTCAATTTGGCGGCTGAGCACAGATTGCTGTGTGCAGGATGGAGGCTGCACAACCTCCCAGGAAGAGGAGCCCCAACACCCAACTGTCACGGGGAAATTATCCTTCATTTTGTTTCCTGTTGCTCCCACTGTCTCTCATCCTCTCACCATGTCAACAGCCTGTCTACACCTCCTTGATAACCTTATCATAAGTACTAGAGGTTAATTTCAGGTCTCCCCAAACAGCTACTTCTCTGGGGTGAACAATCCCACCGTGTTCCTGCATGAAGCAGCTGCTCCAGCCCTCAGCACGCTGGTGACCCTCCTTGAACATACTGTGGTTGTTCAGTCTTCTATGGAATTAGGGGCCTGAAACTGCAGTAGAGTAGTTGTAAGATGAGTGCTGAGTAAAGGTGGATAATCCCTTTCCTTGGACTGCTGGCTCTGCTCCTGCTTACACAGCCCAGGGTGCTGCTGGCCCTTGTTGCTGCCAGAGCTCACTGTGAGCACTGGACACAGAGCTGCCCCTGAATCTCTCAGTGCCCAGCCTGTGCCACTGCAAAAGGCTCTTCTTTCCTTTGTGCAGGGCACGTGTCCTTGTTGAGCTCCATCAGGCTCCTGTCAGCTCATCAATCCCCGCTGTCTGAAAGCCTCTGGTGGTAACTGAGCCTTGGCCTCTATCAGCCGGTCCCATCGGTTTGGCATCGCCTGGCAACTTGCTGAGAGCAGACTCCATCTCCTCCTTCGCGGCATCAACACAGAAATTAAACAGGACAAGTCCCAGGAGGGATCACGAGTTACTCACTGGCCTCCAGGCGGAGTGTGATCCATTAACCACTGCTCTCTATGTCCAACCATAAAAGCACTTTTTTTTGCCCATCCTATTGTCCATATCCAACTCCTCTTTCATCTCAATCTTTCAAGAGCAGGAAGTCTGTCTCCTGTTAGGTATTTGATAGCACTCAATTAAACATAAAGTCTTGATCCTTAATTAGAACTCCATGTCTTATCGCAATATCAATAAATGCCAAAAGTTACAATCTCAGCAATCCAAAGGATTTTCTCTCTCTCTCTTTTTTTTTTTTTTTTGCATATTGGTGGTCTGTATTGAGCTAAAACATTTAGAATAAGAAACATACCTGGGGCAATTACAGACAATGATTTCTAAAGTCCTTGATACAGCCCAAACATCACAATCTAGGCTGTAAGTATTTGACTCTAGATAATATCAAGTTGGTAAGAAACTGTTCTGGCTGCCCAGGTTTGATGATAGACAGTTCAGCACATTGCTTAAATAGCTAGGAGCAATGCCAATTAAAGTGAAATTCTGCTCTAACACTGCCTTACAAGCCTTTTAAACAGACTGGCAAATCAAGAAACAGACTTCACTGGAATATTATGGTGTGCAGGTTTCAGAGGAACTTTGGAGGAATTTCTTTAAACCTTCATTAAAAAATACACCTAGTATCACAAAGCATGAAAAATATTTTTTAGGCAGCTGGTTATAAAAGGAGGGCAGCCAGGGGAAGTCTTATATGTTCATATTAAAGTCCAGAGCAGAAGGTTCAAGTTGCTGGTTCCATTACAGAAATATCCCCGTCTCTATCAAAAAAGTCTGTTTCTAAAGGGAGCTCTTTATTCGGTGTGTTGAGATGGAAACACGAATTTGATATCTATGAGAGGCCAACAGGGTTAGCAAGAAAACAGAGAGAAAAAAAGGACAGAAGTAACCTTTACAAAGCACTTCTCCATCTGATACTCCATCCGGCTGAATAATCTACCTCAGATATTATTCATCAATGTGAATGCTGGCATTTTTCTCCCCCATTTCTGCCAAATAATGATTTGTAAATAATTCTTATTTGCAGGTAGTCTGCTAGTAAAACTTCAAATATTGGCCATCAACATTTAAGTGTTTGCAAATTGATTCTTTTTTCCCTTTCCCCCCGCCTTCCCTTTCCTGCCAGATGCAACTATAAAAGAAATTCAAAGGGATGAGGCGAAAATGATATTCAAGTGTGTATTTTCTTGGAAACATTGTGAGGAGGCTGCAGCTTATGCGAGGGGAGTGAGTGGTCTGAGGCTTAAGCAGCACATTAAATGGCCAACAGCAGCAGCAGAAGCCAAAGCTCTGGACATTACATACACAGGCTGTGATGTCTCCCAGGAAAGCTGGGATCATTAGTCCTGGTTCACTGCCTTAGAGTTGGAGGTTCCTGATGAAAAGGACATAACACCAGGCTCAAGCTGAGACTAATGGGAAACAATACGCATCTGCAGACTCTGATGTTGCTAATCCAGCTCCTGCTGAGGATGAACAATTGGAGCAAGGGAATATTCCTGAAGCACTGACAAACTGCAATTGAGGATTAGAAAAGCCCCCTGAATGTCTGAATTTGTAATATGTCTCCAAGTTGGCATTATAAACAGTTGTCCCAGAAAGCAAAGAACCTCTTCTCACTCAGGAGTATTTTACCAAAAAATCATAGCAGCGTTAAGTTTCTGGTGGTGGTGGCTCCTTTCTTCCCTTATTTTTTATCTTGCTGAGTTTGGTAGGAAATTTAATGTGGCTGTTTGCATCAGCTGCAGATAAATTATGCAGAAAAAGCCGTGACACCTCAATACAGTAATTTTCAAGTCCAGTACATAGTACATATAATTTAGTTATACTTTATGTCACCACACACTCCCATATGTCCTGAGTCCTCTTGAAGGCTCAGTGTAGTCAAATATACAGCAAAATCCATCAGTGACCCACTTGAGCATTTGAATATCCTTGTTCTGTAAATTGTTTTGTGCCAGATAGCATCAGCACCAAAATTTGATTGTTTGTACCTTTACATTATTAGAAGACATCTGATGTGCTTTTGGCTCAGTTTAACCACATCTTCCAGCCAATTTGCAGGCACTGTTCAGGATTTAGCTTGGCCACTGACCGTTTCCAATAAGCTTTTAGGATGTGCCCTGTGACCTGTTTTGGAGAGCAAGAGAGTTCAGTATTGTGGAAGGAGCCAGAATACTACTGTTGAATTCAGGGGAGGAGCCACAAGACCGCTCAGGGTGTCAGGATCAATTTGGCCTAATTTTCCTGGGTAATTTTCCTAATTTTCCACTGCAGTTCTGAATAATCGTAGTTTTTATTACAGTCGTGGACCTGCCTGCAGTCAAACGGATTTGTTTTTAACAAGGTTATAGAAGGTAAAACAAAGGTATGCCAGTCAAGTGTCGCATTTGACTTCCTCCTAAACCTGGCAGAGAATTGAGCCAAAACAGGCTGGACCTCCCAGCACAATGGCGTTGCAGTTGTGATGATCTTTCTCTTTGCAGACACCTACATTTGTTAGGCTGGGGGATGAGCTTTTGGGTACTGAGGCTCAACCTGTTGGAAAAAAGGCCCATTTCTTTTAGTTGCTTTTCACAAATGATAGGAGGATTCTTGCAGTTCCAGGCTGTATCTAATCACAAAATCAGAGAATGGTTTGGGTTGGAAGGGACCTTAAATATCATCTCGTTCTGACCCCCTGCCCTGGGCAGGGACATCTTCCACTAGAAAAAGATTTACTCTTTAATTAATTCTTGTTATACTTAATAATTATTATGCCTTCTCCTTTCAAAGCTCGTGCTGGGGACCTATCCTGGACATAGGTTATATTTTTAAGATAAGCTTGGGTGGGGGCGAAGGCTGTTTTTTGCTGTCCCTTAATCTGAAGTTGACAGTTTTCAGTGAAAAAATATGATTAATGTAAACTCATCATAAAAGGCTCCTTTGCAGCTCCATTTTATTGCAAAAGGCAATATACCGATTCAATCTGTTGACTCAACTCAGCTGAATTACAGGCTTGTAACAAAATGTATAATCCAGTTTGTTTTTTTCTGTTTTAGTCTCAGATTTGGATTTTTACATTGTTCTGTAAAACAATTATTTTCCTTTTTTTTTTTTTTAATAGGTAGAGGAATTTTTCTTTGAATGCTGAATACTGTAGCACTGAGGTAACCAGTTATCTCTGCTCATTTTCGTAGACAAAAGATATTTGCAATCTTTGTTGAGGAAGAATGAACAGTTAAAGTGGAAACAAAAAGACTGAAAAACTGTTAGGTACATATTTGATAAAAGTTCAAGGTTACAGATCCTACTTTGTGTCCTCTTAAAAGGAATTAATTCTGCGAAACACACATCCAGAACTTCTCTTTAGAATCAGGCTGATTCATCTTCTTCTAAAGCAGACATCTAATATAAATCAGTAACGAGTTCAGCTAAAGACGTTTGGTGCAGATACCTAATTTCTCATAAAAAGACAAAATTAAGGGAGTTGAATTCCACTCTTTTCAAGTAAATTTCTGAGTATTGACCCAGATTCTTAATTGTACAAACCACTCTGTAGCTCCTTTTAGGAGCTACACCCATTTGTACATATTGAATATCTTGCCTTTTTCTTTTTTTCCCCTCTCCTTACACCAGTGACATCAAAAGGTAAAAAGTGTAGATCAAAGCTCCTGCTGAAGATCAAAGATAAAAGCAAAAAGAAATTCAAGAGCCACAGTCAGTTTTCTAAAATCATGGATGGAAAAGGATCGTCCCCTTTTTTCCCTTTAATTTCAGGGAGAGCCAATAACCATCCACAAACAACCAAAGTTCAAATCCCTGCTCTGAAGCACTTACAACAAACTGGCGGGGTCTTGGTATTCGTATCCTTGAGGTTTTTTCCCTGTTTTTGTTCTAAATTCAGCCTGTGTTGTTGGTTTGGAATCCATATTCAACTGAACCCACATACAATTTTAGCATCTTTTCCTTGTGGCGAAGAGCTGCCCAGCCGAACTTTGCATTGAGTAAATAAACACCTTTTTTATTTATTTTGTGTTACCCAATAATTCCATTTGATGCCCCCTTGTGTTGGGAGAGCCAAGGAAAAATCATTTCCTCATTTTCTCCTTGCCACTCAAGATTTTTAGAAATGTCATATTTTTTTCTTCAAGTGTTTTGTGCTTTTTCTTTTTCTTTTCCCTTTTTTTCTCTTGCCCCCAGGCAAAGAACCTTGTCTATATAATAGTCTGACATTCTTGTTCCCACACTGTCTTCCCGCTCGTGGCTTCTCCCAGAAAGACAGCAGCAGCAAATTCTTTATGTGGGGTGAAATGGGAAAGCAGCACAACAACAAAAAAATAAACAAAAATATTGTGTTGTGATAAAAATGTCTAAGCATTTCCAGATTCAAAAATATGAAAGCAGGATGATGACAAAGTAAGAAATGGAGTGCTTTTTCACCTTTTTTCCTCCGAAAATATGTTAGATTTGAAAGAAATATTTCTTAAGGTGCTTCTTTATTTTCTACTCTTTCACTTTTTTATTAGCTGGAACTCAAAGCAAAGAGGATAAAAATACACAAAGTATAGGGAAAGTAAGTAGTGTGATAGTTGAGATTCTAGAAAGAGAAAAAATGTGTCATAAATTTAATCGGACACACTCTAATTACAATATACCTACCCTAATTTCTGCTATTTAAGAATTTCTTCCCCCAAGAACTCCTGCTGACCCCTCTGTCCCACCCACCCCAAAACATTATTTTAAATTAATTCAGACTAATTGTGTCAAATTAAGGTGAGGAGTTTGAAGACAGATTGCTGAAACCAGCAGGAAAATGTCAGAGAGTTGACTACACAGTATTTATAAAATATTAGTTAAATATAGTTTGCTTCCACTCTGGGCATCTTTTTATTCATATCTTGACTTTTGATAGTTATTTGAGGAAAATCTCCTCTTTTCAAATGATCCAACTCCCACATCAGTAAGACTTTTCCTCTTAAGTCCTGGCTGCTGGCAACAAAAGCAATTTTAAAACCTCAGCTGCCATTTTTTCAATAGTAACTATGCATAATTCTTTCACTACACAAGAAATAACACTGATAACAAACTTTATGATGTATTGTGGGAAAATACTAATTAATGTACTGAAAAACAGCGTTGCTGGGGAAAGCAGATTTTATGGCGTTCCCATTTCAATAAAATTTTTAAAAGAAGACTTGACATATGAAAATGTATTTTTATATGATCAGAGCTTGTCAAATGTGGTGGTGGTGGTACTGGGCTGATGATCTTAAAGATTCTATGATTCCCTGAACTTTTATCTTAAAGTGACTTTTCATTTGAAAGCACTAATTCAGGAATAAAGGATAAATTGACTTTTAAATTCAAACTACTTAAATGAAATATTTCAAATTGCCCAAATTTTGTTTTAATTGAAAGCTTTAGTAGATGAACACGTAGGAGATTTGGGGGTTTTATCCAACTTCAACACAAGCAAAATAAACCCCCAAACCTGAAACACAAAAGCACTTCCTGCCAGTCTCTAAGATGCACTTTTAAAAGGGCATAAAGGAACAATACATGGAAAAAACCCAACTCCCTCTTGTCTTTGACCCCAAAATCCAGAGATATATTCTGTAACAGTAATTTTATGGCAGGCTGATATTGGAATATTGGAGATTTAAAGCGGGCAAGCTACACAACTGATGGCTTCTATCAAAGTTAATAATTTAACATGTATTATATATATATTTAATATATATATATTAACATATATATATATATAATAATCTAATATGACAGCTTACTTGAAAATTTATCCACAACTTTTAACTTTCTCCATTATCAGAGCATCCTCCTATTCCAGTACAAATAAGTCTGAGGCAATATCCCCACAAAATATCTGTGATCTTCCTATTGATGCTCACTCTGTTTCACTGACGTTCAAGACCCCAACTCGACATTTCTCTTCTCTGATTCACCTTTTACAAGACCAAAAGCATGGCACTCTTAGTGCAGAAATACTGGTTTGCAGTAGATGTAATAGAAAAAAAATTCCTTGCAGTGTAACGTGAAAAAGCATTAATTCTGTGCATAAAAGTAATACACTGATTGTGGACAATGCTGTGGACTGAGAACAGTGCTAGGTATAAAAATCAAGGGTTTTTTTTTCCCAAACTTTCTCTTTCACAGCTTCAGTCCCATTCCAACAGATTGTTTACAGTCAGGTCATAAAACAGTCATGTTTGTCCTTGCTTTATCCTTATATTCAGGGTAGGAAATAAGGTGAACACTATAAAATGGTAAAGTCAGTAACAGATTTTGTTGCCTGATTATTTTAACAAGGATTGTTCATAGGAGTTGGTTGGAGGGGAAGAAGGTAGATGCAGGATTACTCATGGAAGTAATTCACTTGCTAATAAGTGGTTCTGCCAAGGACAGTGTACATAAAAACGACCTAAGAAGATCCCAGGATGTTCTTATGCAAATGTAAGCAAATAATCACACTGACAAAGCAATACTGAAGAGAGGAAAAGCCCACTCACTGGAGTTTGGTTTTTCGTGATTATGAACCACAAACCTCCAAATTACAGGACACAAGGCTGCCTCGATCTGCTCTCTAATGTGTGATTTATAGATAGCAAAATAATGTAGCATGGTACATGGGATTTGAATTGCTTTTCCACTAAATAAGTTAATTTATTTTTGTATGTTGTTGTGTTTTCAGATTGACCAAATGTATTTAGTATAAACTACCATGAATTTGGAAAGAAAAATTTGGCTTCTATGTGAATTCTTTGGGTTCTCCAGTGTTCTGTTGTAAGCCATGTGTCACAAAGGATTGTTTTGTTTCTTATGTTGAGCTTGGGGTTTTTAAATTTCTGACTGAAATAAATAAAAATGCAAAAGTAGAGAATATGGACATCAAAGAACTTCAGAAATATAGCAATTAGCCATCTGAATTTTTTTTGCAAAAGTCTAAAGAAATAGTCATTGCAAAATGAATCAGAATCCAATTCACTTCTCCTAGGATAATTTCTAATAAGATTTTTTCATTCTAATTGTCTTTAAAAAACCCTAAACTTTCTAAGCATTTGATTTTGGTTTGTATTTTCTTGTGTTCAAAAAAAATTTTAGTTGCCAAAACCTGACTATTTTCTGGCTTAGAATTTCGCGGTGGAAATTTCTGTCAAATGAGAATCTTCAGATGTAGCTTCAGTTCTGTCAAAATGTTATTTAACACTTGAGAGAGGAGGAAACAATCAAACCCCTTTATTTTAGCCCCAAGTATCACTTTCAAGTCTTCTTGGATCATCTCAAATTCAAAAATTATTATCTGATGTTAGGAGCTTGAGGCAAATGACTCCTCTTGGAAATCAGGGTCATCCCAACCATCACATTTTCCTTCATGTATATCAGGATTTACACATTAGTCAGTATTTGGCCACAGGCAGGTGAAAAAAGACCAGAAGCCAACACTGGGAGAGTCATCCCAAACTTTCCTGGAACTTGAGCTCAGCCACGCTGCCTTTCTGCCGCATCTCCCACGCTGGTCCAAGACATGTGTCCTCATGGTTTCGTAATCTGGAGACAAAACCATGTCTAAAGATCTCTGCTGAGCAGCAATGAATATAAAAGCCCTTGGTACCAGTTAAAGCATTTACTCCTCCTGCTGCTTCCTTGAGGGAGGATGTTCCCTGTGGTTGTTGTACTCCTGGGTGCCTTAGGCTCCAGGCTGAGAAAACCAGGGAACAGACGAGAAAATAAATCTCTCCCTTCATCCTGCCCAGGGTTCATTTGTGAACTTTGTCCTGCCCCAGCGTCTTGGGTTTGTGGTTTTGTCTTTTTTTGTGTGTGCATAAATCCCCTGAAAAATCATTTTCATTTGGGTTTTCCATTTTCATGTCACTGCGCTTGGCTTATTCTTATTTACTCGGTTTTGGGTTTGTCAGATAGGCCCCCATCAGTCTCTGAACGCATTTACATAATTTAAATACAAAATGCAAACATGCTGACTAATGTCTGCCTTAAATAGACTCTCTTAGGATAAGCTAGACATGTTCCCCATCTCCAACCCCTCAGGCAAAAACCAGAGAACATAGATGAGCTTCATGCACTACCCTGCAACTTGATAGACTAAAGGCTGGTGTGGGCCAAGTGCAAGAAGCAAACTCCAAAGTTCAGGGCCTTCCACTGATGATGTCCAGGCTGAAATGCTAGTCTGAGGAAAATAGGGCATTTTGGGAAAAGTCCCAGAGTTGTTAAAGCTTTTCAAGGTGTTTGAAGTACTCTCTCAGGTTGGAGTGGATCCCCCATATCCTGAAGGATCATGTAATGTGTGCCAAATTCATCATGGCTAAAGATGTTCCCAGGCAAAATTTGGTGAGCTCAGGAGGCTTTGAACTACCCCTGTGACTCAGAAGGCAGGAAAATGCTCTGCCTGTAACCAAAGTGAACGATTCCTCCACAGCTTCTCCTCTCTATGCTGGTAAAATAACATTTACTGTGTTTCTCTGACTTCATTTTCCATGCCAGTTTTCAGACTTCCTGTCCTTCAGCCTTATACATCAAGGGGTGTATGAGGCTGAAGCTCACTTAACTTCTGTCTGTTAGGTGGTTCACATTTGTTCTGCAGGAATTGTCGGGCTCCCTCGGTTATCCATGAAGCAAACATCTCCAGAAGGGCGTTCACAGCACTTCCTCAAAATAACTTTTCAAAGTGCGATGAGTTGACTCTTTCTCCATTGACCGGAGAGCAAGACTTGATGGCAGGTTCTGATCAGAGGTGAACTCTTAGATGGTTACAGGCGGATTGGGTGAATGCCACAGTGTTTCTGGATAAATAAGGAAGAGTTTTGTACTGGGAGGTGATGAGGAGCCTTGCACAAGAGTGACCCGCTGGTATCTGATCATAGAATATTCCGAGCTGGAAGGGATCCACAAGGATCATCAGGTCCTACTCCTAATAACAATATCCTATAATAAAAATCTTGATAATTTTGAGCACAGAGCTTAGGTGTTTTGTAAATATACCTTAAGGCAGTCTCTAACTCAGATATGTCTAAAAGGCTTAGAAAAAGGGAGAAAATGAGACATTAATTATACTCAAGGTATTATGATACAAGTATTGAAAACTAGGCAGCCTAAGTCCTGTCAGGAATGGATATTCCCAAGTCAAAGAGAACATCTGCAAAGCTTTTTCTTCACTTTTTGCATACAGATACAAAAACTCAGGCTACCTCTTTGAGAAACTAAACGCTAAACACATTTAGACTTAGCTTGAGATATGAACTACATCTTAAATGTTTTGTCTACCAATCTTTTTGAGGAAATTTTTAGACAATAAATGAAAGACCATATGATTTAGCCAGTAGTAAGACTATTAAATTGCTAAGACTATAATAATAATAAGTTCTGGTAGCCATTGATGATTATAAAGTGTCTGGTTTTGTGATTTGTCTGTATTTGGTTTGTTTTACCTCCCATTAGGTCCTGACTTTTAATCACTTCCTTGCATCTGCAGTGCCACATTTTGTTTTCTCCCCTTCCCTTTCTTAAGCTATTCTTCAACACTGAAATTTCTGCTGATGAAGAAACTAATTAATTGCTTCTATCTTTGTAACTGTAGTTTTCTTAATATTGCTGTAAGTAATGGTATTTCTTGATAGAGTACTGAGACCAATCAGTGCTGCTGGAAACACTGCAGGAGTGCTTATTCCAGCTTTGGTTTCCTCTGAGTGATGCATTTGGAAATCGGTGTCACCATACTAGCACAGGAGAAAAATAAAAATACACCTCAGCATCCTCATTGTTTGGTCTTTGACAGGTATGAACCGAATTCCCCTGGAGTGAGCCTGCAGGGTTCCACACAAACAGAGTTTCACACAGACTCTTAAAATTAGGAAACAACTTTATGGAGGCTGGCAACTTTCGGCCTGTCTGGTTAAAGAAATCAGAACAACTTCCCTCCTGATGATTTTATAACTCCACATGAGGTATTTTTGTTGTCGTAATAAAAATAATTCTTCCCCGTTGCTCATTTGATTAAAGAATAAAGCCCATTGTGTTGCAAACCTGGTAAAGCAGAAGAGTTCTGGTTCTGTTTATGGCTCGGACACATCCTGGGAAAAAAACTGCAAATGCTTTATTTGTCTCCATACACCTCATTTTACTCGCTGCAATAGGATTTTTGTCTATCTCCTAAAAGTCTGAATTCCTTCAGAGTATTGAAATGTTTTGAAAAGTTTGGATATTAATGTTTTCTTAGTGCAATATCTTTATATAAGTCAGCTTTCTGTCAATATCTTCCTTCTCCAAAAGGCTTTGGGAGTAGGCTTGTTTATCTGGAAACCTTGTCCTCTTTTTGCCCTCTTTTCAATCTAGTTTGTTTTTTTTGTTTTGTTTT
>VZRN01000230.1:121713-178614 GCA_013397935.1 Dasyornis broadbenti
TTTTTTTTAATTTATTTAGAAGGAAAAATGAATCTGTCCAACAGGGCATATTGACCACTTTCCAAGTTAACTGATGCCTAGAGACAGACCCTCAGATTGAGGATAAGATCAGCAGGTCAGAGCATCTCTGTTCTCTTTCTCTCACTGTTCTGTTACTCCTGGAGAGGACACACATCTTGGTGAAACTGTGGCTTTCATTTGTCATAAAATCACGGAATATCCTGAGTTGGAAGGGACCTACAAGGATCATCAAGTCCAGCTCTTGACCCTGCACAAGACAACCCCAAGAATCCCACTCTGTGCCTGAGAGTTTTGTCCAAACACTTATTGAGCTCTATCAAGCTTGGGGCTGTGATCATTCCCTGGGGAGCTATAAAAACTCCGGAAAAGAAGTATCCTGGAGTCCTGTGTTGTCAATGGTTTCAAGTTCATGGGACTGAAAAGAGAAAAACAAGTAAAGCATCAGCTGGAAGTTAGTCAAGCAATTAAAGGCAGAGATCTTAAATAACCTCAGTTGCTCAACGCTGGGACAAATTACAAAAGGAAGTGATAAATTGTTCACTTTCTTAGAGACCTCAGCTTAAAACCTTCAGCTCTTCCTGGAAAAGTGCTGTGATTGTACACAAGCTGGCAGATTTAGGATGAGAATTGCTAAATAAACTTCTAATTTAGAAAGTCCAAAGTAGACATATCCTAAAGGTAATTAATTCCTGTCCACTTTTTCTTCTAAAGACTGATAATTATTTTTGAAAGCTCTTAACCTGCCTCCACTGACTAAATGGAACCCAGAACAGTAGATTTGCTTAACTACCTCAAAATGCATGGCTAATGCAAATATTTTTCTGGTTTGTTTTGCTTGAAATTAATAGCGATGATAAAAAAAACCCCTGAACACAGAAGCATGAAGCGATTTATCAAAAGTCACAGGACAAGCAAATGGCAACAGAACCCACATCATTGCAATCAATTTTTAAAGTAGCTGGAGCTACTTTGCAGATAAGCCTGCAGGTAAAATGAACCATCTTACTAGGGAGCTGGTACAACACTGGAGCTCTGCCTGCTTTTCAAGGTTCCTCATTTAAAATTAAATGAAACTAAACTAAACTAAATTAAACTAAACTAAACTAAACTAAACTAAACTAAACTAAACTAAACTAAATAAGACACAAAAAACCCCACCCCAAACAAACAAATAAACAAACAAAATCCACCCCTACTGATGTATTGGATTAATCAGGTCTGTGCTATCAAGAGTCAATTTGAGAACTCAACCTGAAGATATAAGTCTTTAGGGTGCTAAGTTTAATTAGTTCACTAATCGTAGAACAATTTGTTACTGCACCACAATGTAGAAGAAGCTCCCCAGAGCTGGATCTGCAGTGAGAAAGGCACGGATGCAGCAGGAAGGGCAAGGAGTTTTTGAGTTCTGCAACCAGATTTTATAGTTGACCTTACTGAAAGATATCTTAATGGAGCAAGCAGAAAGAATAACCTGTGTTCATACATATATTTCATTTACAGGGGAGTTTATATATTTCTTTTAATCAGAAGGCTGATGGTTATGTCCATGCCTGAGCGCAGCTATACACGAGTACAAGGATTACTGCTCCAAGAGTATTCCCCTTTTGGGAGCAAACCATATTGGATAAATAGTTCTATTACTGGGCTCTGGCTAGGGAGGTTGCCCAGATGCAATTACACTGGTATAATTGGTAGTGCTTTGGTGTGGAGGCAAGGCTTCATTGTGGATAATTTGTTGACAAAATGATTAATCATTTATCATTTGACAGTTAATCTGGAAGTCTATTAATTCACTTCTTACTCCTCCCCAGCCTCTCTCCCCAGCACTCGCATTACATATCCCAGTCTGGACCAATAATCCAGACTGGTGGGCCACTTGCAGACTCACTGTGGGGAATTGAAATCAATGTCATTTTTAAACTCGTTTTTCTGCTACTGGAGAGACTAAATCTGCCCTTTTTTCTTCTTTTTTTTTTTTTTCCTTCTTCTTTTTTGGCCTGTTTTCCCATTTTAATATACAGCTTTCAAGTCTGGTATATTGGGCACAAAATCTGACCTCCTGACCTCGTCTTTCAAGTTGATGTATGAGGCAATATCTGACCAATTATGTTTAAGTTGCAAGCCCTATGTAAATGGAATATTTCTCAGGATGTAGACAGAAGTCAGTAGTATTTCCCTTTATGTTTAAATGGCTTTTTTAGCCACTTAGAGATTAAGTGGTGAATATAAAGGGAGAGACCAAAAAAAGGACTTTAAAAGGTGTTAAATTTATCATGTGTCATAAAAGCAAAGATATCTAATAAGCCACCAGTACTTCTTGGGTGGTTTTTCAGTTTCGTTTTACACTTTTGAGATTAAAAGATACATGCAAAAATATGTACAAAGTACCTTTTAGAAACTTTGGGAGAGGTCAAGGAGAAAATAGCTGGATTTCAAAAGCTGAACTTTTCAAGGATTTTCTCTGATTTCTCTAAAACAAGATAGCCTCCTCCTCCTCTTAATAGTTCTTCAATGCCTTTTTGGTAGCCAAAATCTTTGTTCTTTTTTTTTTTTTTTTTTTTTTTTTTTTTTTTTTTTTTTAATTGTTTTTTAAAAAAAAAGAACAAAAANTTTTTTTTTTTTTTTTTTTTTTTAAGCAGCTTTGTAAAAGAAGAACTAAAAATTAATTATGGCTATGGAACTTTTGCACAGAAGAGTTTAAAAAGCACAGACGTAAAGAAGGGAAAAAGATGAGGGCCCATTTATCTCATATTGACAGGACTAGCTTCAAAAGATGACCTTGAATCATAATCATCCTAATGAGCTGAAAATATTTCACTTTAACAAGTGAAACTATAATCAAATCAGTTTCTGAAAGCTCTACTAATGAGCATTTCCTTTGATGAAAACATGGTTCACTGTCTTAGTCTGCAGGAGGTGCACTACAGTAAGAGGCCAGCTCATGACAACTCATTAGCTGACCTGGGGAGAGACTAATTTGAATGCTTTTGATAAAAATTTCAAGGCTTTTTACTTAAATTACAATTTATGCACTTTTATAAATAGTCTAATTTTTATAAGTTGGGGGAAATGGGTTAGGAAGACTTCAAAGTCATGGAACAAAGTTTGTTTACAACATTTATTCTGTAGGATCTACAGAACTTTCAGGGGAGAATGTTTTTAGTTGGTACTTTTATTTTTTTTTCTTTCATAAAAAACAAATGTCCTGAATTCAACCAATTCTCCTGTTTGTTTATGCACAGAAGAAGAGGTCTGCCCTCCCCAGCTCCCTTTTTCTCTGACTGATGAAAACACTTTAAACTTTATAGCATTTAGCACTGGCAATATTTAAAGTCACTATTATTTACTGTGAGCTACTATATCAATTATCTCCAGAAAAACAGGCTTGTCTCATTAGGAATCTCAGTAATTCATTCAATTTCTTTAAACTAGCGGCAGAACTTAAATGAGAAACGATTACACAAATCTGGTTTACTACCGTAGAGCCCCCCTCCAGGGCTTATTCATTAGGATTATTCATCATTTTAACTCCTGCTCTGCCCGACACAGAGAAACACTTTCCTGTTTTTCCTCCCTGCATGGCAGAGTTGCTGTCAAAGCTCCACTTCACACTGAAGTGTTCTTCAGCTGTTTTAAGTTTCACTCCCAGTTGGATCTTGGTTTTCAGAGACTTTTCTCTCTCCAGCATTGCCTTTTGCTGCAGACTTAAGCTTGTTCAGCTTGTGCGTGTGTGTGTTATGTGTCAGCGTGCTCTCCTCAGCCTCTGTGTGCTGCAAAAGCCGCACTGAGATGTACAGAATGTGCACCTTGTCACCGTTTAACAGATTATCCTGACTCTAACTGAAATAGGGAATGTGATGCTTCCAGTTTGTGTTCCACCCAGAAGGTGATTTTTCTGCAGTACGTGCAGTAAGGGCTTTATGCATGGAGTATTAGAGAAGCTGTGCTTCTCTTGCCCAGAGAAGCTGTGGCTGCCCCAGCCCTGGAAGTGTCCAAGGCCTGGCTGGACAGGGCTTGGAGCAACCTGAGATAGTGGAAGGTGGCTCTGCCTGTGCCAGGGAGTGGAACAGGAGGATCTTTACGGTCCCTTCCAACCCAAACCATTCTGTGATTCTATGATTCTGTGACTCCAACATAAATCCATGCTGGCTGCTTGGGACAAGAATTGCAGAGCTCAAAGTATCTCCTATCAGCTGAAAAGACCAGTGAAAATGAACTTTATTAGCGCACTGCAGCAGGAAAATGTGGTCTTAATTCAACACTTGCTAAGGAGATCTCCCTGATGTCCCCCAGTCTTGGAATCACAGAATCATTAAGGCTGCAAAAAGCCTCTAAGGCCATCAAGTCCAATCTTTGAATATCCCATGGCTTACTACCATGTTGCCAAGTACCACCTGTACTTTTTTTGAACACTTCCAGAGATGGTGACTCTACCTCTGCTCTGAGCAGCCTGTTCCATTGCCTGACCACTTCTTTTGTGAAGAGAATGCTCATAATACTCAATCTAAGCCTCCCCTAGTGTAACTTAAGGCCATTTCTCACTGTTACCTGGGAGCAGAGCCTGACCCCCACCTGGCCACCACCTCCTTTCAGGTACTTGTAGAGAACAAGGTCTCCCCTGAGCTGCTCCTCATTACATTACTCCTTGGTTTTTCAGTGGCTGTAGTAATTTGGTGGCTCATAATTTTGGTATTTGCAAGTTCTATCAGTAAAGCCAGTCTTTAAAAACTATTAGAATATGCAGTAGAAATAAAAAAAAATAGGAAGGAAAATGCAGCCAACAAGTAAATTTTTCTTCTTATTCGCAATCCTGTTGCAAACAAGCTGGTGTGTGCTTGGAAGGTCACTGAAATTAGTAGTGTGATGTCCTTCATGCCCAACTCAAACAAAAAATCAAACCCAAGCAACTGCAGGCCTTGTTTTTGAATAGTTTCCATTTTGGGGGAGGCTTTATAGGATTTTAATGAATTTGGACAAAGCAAAGCAAAGATATTTTCAAAGCTGGAAGTGGAACAAGGCATTGTGGAGGTGCAAACACGCTGTCTCATCTCTGCACCACTAGAAAATGACAGGGGGAATCCCTAAAAATGTAAAACCAAACAATACTTCATTTGACCTCGAAATTCCTATATTTTGGATCTACTTTCTCAAAATATATATCTTCAGGGGAGATTCCCAGGTTTGCTCTGTCATAAATCCAAGATGGGGGTACAGCTTTAGATGAGTCTTACTCAAGTTTCATTTCAAGTTTTATTTCAAGGCCAGGTTGGATAGGGCTCTGAGCAACCTGGTGTAGTAGAAGGTGTCCCTGCCCATGGCAGGAGGGTGGGATGAAATGAACTTTAAGATCACTTCCAACCCGAACCATTCCATGATTCTATGAAGTTTTTGTGCAAATCAACAGGATTAAATCACTAAGAATTAGGAGAGTTTATCACTTAAAAATTAAGCCAGCTGTTGGAAGCTTTAGTAATTTTTTTTTTTTTTTTTTAATTTTAATCTCTCGGGCTTTGCTAATCTTCATGACAATACTTCCATCAAGGTGGGGAAAAAGTAAGAACTTTTCTAGGTCCCCTGTAGGATTATACTTTTTAAGTTCTTGCAAATGTAAAATAGAAGCAGTGGTGGTTTGACAGAAGTGGGAAGCGTGCGAAGGAAAAAAAATCTCCTAGAAGCCTCCAGTAACTGAGGTGGTGAGGGCGATAGGGATTCAAACTGCAGCAAACACGCGGATGGCATGAGCTTCTCTCTGGAGAAAGGGGAAAGCGGACTGGCTAAAGACTCTGACTGATGATCCCTGTCAAATTTAGTTGCCGTGACTGAGGAATTTGCCAGCTTAGCTGTCAAGCCATAGTCATGGTCTGCAGCTTGCTGTTCTTTTACCAGAGGCAGCGGAATGGGTTTATGCTCCTGGAATATTAATTAATTTAAAGTCCTTTTGTTATGGTTCAGGTCTTGCTAAGTCTGACAGGGATTGTTAAATTGAGCCTTAAATTTGCATGTGCCAATCCTTATTGCTGCAGCATCGTCTTAAAATCCTCTTGAAGCCTTTGAACATCTTGCACCATCATAGTACGGTGATTATACTGTTTGCAGAAAAGCTGTATTTTGAGGTAGGGTTCTTCAGGAATCACCCACCTCATGGACTAACACGATCTCCTTTTACCTTCTTCTTCTCTCTTTCATGAAATAATAAAAATACACATCCTTTCTTCCTGGGGATTGCACATTCAGGTTTGGCAAACTCTTTGCATCCCTCCACTGAATATCCTGCTGAAGGAACACTGATAAATCTGATGGGATAATCCAAAAGCTCTGAAGTTTAATTGAAAACGGTCATCTCCTTTACATATTATTTCTTATTTCAGGGGTTGATTCTGGTATAAAAAAGTGAATTTTTCTTTTGAGAATTATGAGAACATGAAAAACCAAAACAACCAATCCACAGCATAAAGAATAAAAAGAAACTTGGTTGAAATGTAGTTCTAATATTTTCTTTTTTCCCTTTACAGAAGCCTTAGTAGGAGAAAAATCAAAGGATAGTTAATAGTCCTAGAAAATGCAGTTAATTGGGAAAACTTTGTGGCTGGCCCAGCATTCAGCTGTTCCAACTAATAGAAGGAACTGTTCATGAAACCAAGTGAGCAAACACCACAGAAAAGTAGAATGGTAGAAATGTTAAAAACTCCAATTTGTGGATGTTTTCATAAGGAGAAAAGAAAATGTTTATATTTCATTTACAGAAATTTTTCATTACACTTTTTCCTTTATTCTTTTTTAGCATCATGGTTGTGGCAGAGCCTAGAAAAAGCCATCATGGGTATCAAGAAAAGAAACCTGAATATGCTAAAAACATCAGAAACACTGAAAAAAGTCAGTGACTGCTCAGATGGACACAGAGTGAGTTATCTGTGTAATTTTTCATAAATTGTGATGTTCTCACAAATGTTAGTACAACACAGTATTCTTCCAAACATTTATAAAAGACATCATGCTTCACCATCTACTTAAAAAAAGTAATCTTCGAAGGGGGAATCAGAAGGAATTATGCATGACTTGCACAGCTAATCATACAACTTGAATAACAAACATCAAATAGTTGCAGCAAACAGCTCATGAGCAACCAAATGTCTGAAAATTATTCATTAAAATAATTCTGCTAGCACTTAATAATCATGCTGGAAAGAAAAATAATCACAAAGAGCAAATAAAAATGGAGTCAGTCCGTGAGCATTTAAAAAAATATTTGTGCTACTGAAATATAGTCAGACTAGGACTCGTGACTTCAGGGACAGAAGATGGGGTCTGATACTGCTTCATTCCTAGGTCTAACATCTCCCTACTAAAGCCAAGGGATCATTTTGAGAATAAAGTTCAGTAAAAGAGTCTGATTTTTTGAATCTTAGACAATTTCTTTACAAAGACCCAGCCAGACAGGAAGTCACCCCCACCCTTCACCTGCTCCTTTTAAATGTCATGGAGACATTTAGATGAAAAGGGAAGGATGATGAACAGTGAATAAAGGGAGGAAAGGGAAACACTTGAAAAGAGAGAGAGAGAATAGGGATAGGACAAGGGGGAATGTTTTTTAAATTAAAAGAGGAGAGATTTAGATTAAATATTAGAAAAAAATTCTTTCCTGTGGGGGAGGTGCCACAGGTTGCCCAGAGAAGCTGTGGCTGTCCCATCCTTGGAAGTGTTCAAGGCCAAGCTTGGAGCAACTTGGGACGGTGGAAGCACCCCCAGCCCACGGCAGGGAGTTGGAACTGAGTGATCTTTAAGGTCCCTTTCAACCCAAACAATTCTGTGATTCTATGGTTATATTATATTATATTATTATATTATAATTTGTGCCTTTCTAAGAGGGATGATCCAAATCCTTACCCTCTCTTCCCTTTTCTTCTGGCTTCATGGTCCTGCATGTCCGCTACCTTCCACCAGTCTCAATCTTCTTTGGAAGGATTTACTTATTAAGCCGGAAAAAAATTATTATCCAAGAAGAAGCAAGGATAGTTCTTGGTGATTTAAGTGTGGGGTCATGAATATTAGTGTCAGGTACCTGAGGAGGAGGCAGGTTGGAGTGTAGAGGTGGAAATCAGTGGCCACAGGGAAGGGTAAAAGGAAATTCATTATAATTTCATGGCTTACAGGGTTAATTCTATCATGAAGTTCAATGTATGGACGGGTATAGATAAGAATGACCATTTCCTCCATAGTGGGATATTGAAAAAAGTAGGAAAAACGGAAAAGAGAAATTATTCAAAAATGAGAACTATGTGAATTATTTCCGTCTTCACTCATGGTGCTCAGCAGATAGGATTATGATACTAAGACATTCTGAAAGAAATATCAGCAAAAAAAAAAAAAAATAGTGTATAAAAAGTGAATTAGATTTTCTTAGTAATTGGAATTTTTCATTTTCCAATACCAATATTAGAGCAAAATATGTACATGCATGTATGAATACAAAATGCTAAAATGTAGACATCAAAATGTATCTGTTTGCCTTTTGGGATGCTAAAGGAGACAATATTAGAAAGGGTAGATAAACCGTTATATGAATATGTTCAGAATTAATTTAACTGAAGATTTAATTCTAAAGCATAATTTCTACATAATCATAATGAAAAATTAGAAATTATTTTTTAAAGACCATTTACGAGTGATACATACTGAAAAATTAATTTGATATAATCTTATACCATGTTCTTATTTATCAAGACCATTTATTACAGAGACAAAAGTGATTCAGTTAAAAATGTTATAATGTTGACATTTACATCTATTCTGGCCTTACCCAAACTTCCCATGTCCCACTTTTACACAATTATTTTCCTGATGAATCTTCTCTTTCCTGCTTATTTGCATCTTTGCACTTGTGCATCACTTTGCTCCATGGCTGGTGTTTTAGGTGCCAGTGAGCTTGACTGGTGATCTGAAGATGAATTTATGGGGTCAGGAATGGAAAGCAGAGGCCACCTCCATGTACCACAAGCTGCCAGGATCTGGAACCTGGTGAGACCTTGTCCTCCAGGTGTCTCCTTTAATGCTCACACCCCTTTTGCAACCCAAATCTGGGGCTTCTCCCCAGTCAAATGATCTCCCTGCTCTTTACCTGGTTCAGGTGCCTCAAACCCTGGGAGAGAAGAAATTTCAGAGGTTTGCCTGAGGGTGTAAGGCAGGAAGCCACGTCAGACAGAGCCTGCTGTCTGACCCAGCTCTAATGTTGTGGATTGCTGCCTCCAGGATGCCTGTAGCGTGTCCACATGGTTCTGCTGGCTCTCTGAGCCTGAAATACAGTTTAGACCTAGTCAGTGGGAGCAGCACAAGAAGGGACTCTGATTCAGAAAGCTACTCTAGGGAGGGAACACGTCGCTTTGATGCTCTCTCTGAAGAGGCTTTGCTTGGCTCCCTGCTTGTCCCTCTGCCCTCATGCCATTGGTAGTTCACAGAGCTGTTTCCCAAAATACATTTCATACTTCAAACAGAGAAAAAGGCAAAAAAAAAAGTAAATCTTTTGTTTTGAACAATTTTCTCTGATAATTCTGCTCTCCCTACAGAAAGGGCTTGTTTTCCAAACAAAAATTCAATGTAAGTTTTCAAATCGTCATCTAAGCTTATTCAGAAAACAAAGTGTTGGCTTTTCCCCAATGCTATGGGTTGTTGTTCCCTTTTCAGGGAACATACACAGTTAAATTGCAAGGGGGATGGACTCCACCTGGTGTGTATTTAGAATGTATATATATAAATATATACACAAACTCCACTCCAGTGAGACCCCACCTGCAGAGCTGCAGCAGCTCTGGAGTGCCCAGCACAGGAAGGACATGGACCTCATAGAAAGAGTCCAGAGGAGGCCACCAAGTTGATCCAGAGGGATGGAGCAGCTCTGCTGTGAGGAAAGGCTGAGAGAAGGCTGAAGGGAGCCAACAGAAAAGATGGAGAGAGACTTTTTATAAGACTGAGAGGACAAGGGAGAATGACTTCAAACTGACAGAGAGTAGGTTTAGATTCTATATTGGAAAAAAGATTCTTTATTGTGAGGGTGGTGAGGGCCAGGAACAAGTTGCCTATAGAAGTTACGGATTTCTATCCCTTGAATACATTCAAGGCCAGTTCGGATGGAGCTGTGAGAAACCTGGGATAGTGGAAGGTGTCCTTGCCTATGACAGGGGTTGGAACTGGATGATCTTAAAGTCACTTCCAACCCAAACTATTCTCTATGATTTTAATTCCATTTTGGTGCCCCAGATATCCCCACCTAGCATCACCTAGAAGATGAAAAAACTGAGAAAACAGATTATGATTATATGGACATGAAAATCCATTTTTGCTCGTGTACTTGCTACTTCTTAGTATTTAAGGACTTATAGATATCCCACAGCCAGGCAGCACTAAAACAGACAGAATTGGCTAAAATTTAGTTCAATGAAATGGTTGTTTTCATAGATCTTCCCTTCCATTGCTACGCCTCACATGCTTGAGACATTTCTGTTTCTTTAAATATTTTTCTGTTGATTTCTCTAGTGTGTGTATTGCTGAATGCAATGAAAATTGTAAAAAGGTTAAACCAAAAAAGATTTGTGCTTATTTTTTCCTTTAGAGTGGCAATTAAATATTGATAAACTTCTATACTTTTGAATATCATTTTTTTTTTCTTGCATCACATTATTCACATTTTCATATCTCTTTCCTCTTATCCATGGAAATGCCTGTGATCCTAGAGGAGGAAGACCAAACCTTTGCAAACCACAGAGGCTCTCACATTCAGACTCTAGATTTGTGATCACTTTGTGTATAATAAATGCAGTTTTAATCCCTGTCACTTACAGGCTGCTCTGTCACTGATCCTTGCTGGAGGTTAATTCTCCTTCACACATAGCGAAAAGCACTGTGTGAATACTCCTCACCTGTTTCCAGAGCAAGTTGTTCTCAGCATAAATCATGACAATAACGCTTTTTTAGCTCATTTGGATGCCTTTGCTGTGACACAGATTAGGATATAGTGAGAAACTGCCTTCTGGCAGGAGGACTGAGGGGCATTAATCTCCAGGTGATGGCAAGAGACAACCAAAGACACAAATGTCTTGGACAGGTAGAGCTTAGATTGCAACAGCAGCAAGTGGATTCATGGAGGTAACACTATGAGGTGGTGAGAGATCATTCCAGACATCCAGAGTGCACAGTTTTCTTGTGCAATTTAATAAAATAGAAAGAAAAGCTATACCCGGTTTAAATGATGTGCATAGCCTTTTGCTCTCAAATTTTCCAGTCAGAGTGTGAGCAAGAAAACAAAGGACATTACCCTGTCCTCCTCAAAGATTCCTCAGTCTTCATTTTTCCGCTTTTTTAGCTGAGCTCAACTTCTCTTCTTAGATAATTTTTGCTTCTATATTACAATCTGATTACACCAACCTGACTGCTTTGAATTTTGCTTGCCATGGAAGAATACAAATTAAGTGGGTGTCTGGCTCATGTTTGTGATGCTTTGTCTCTCCTTTGCCACAGTAATGCTCTTCTCCATGGTTTAACTGTTTTCATAATTATTTTCTCATAGTGTCCCCAAAACAATAATCATCAATTTTATTACCTTTAAACAATCGTGTGTGAGAAGATTAAAAAAAAAGGAGAGAAAGTGGGGTAAGTTACCTGTTTAAAAAAGGCTAGATCCAAATATATATGAAATTTAATTTTTCCATCTATATTTGAGCCCAAATAAACATGTGTTCCCTTCCTTCAGGAAATTCCATCTGTCTATGCCCTTAGCATGTAAGTGATATTTTCATTGTACTGCATTTAAAAAACTGATCTTCCTCCTCCCCACTCCTGCCTGGACACTCTGGGCCTGTTTGGGTGCAGATTTAGATCACAAATATACCATTTGTTTCAGTTGTATTGTTTGTATTGTAAAACATTATTGCATCTCAGTAAGAAATTCAAGGGCTGAACTCAACTTATCAAGTCAATGGGAATTTCACCGGTATCCTAAGAGAAATCAGGACAAATTTTAAATTTGCTGTTTCATCAGTATCAGATACATCAGCTGTGACTTCCCTAGCACTGAGCAAGCTCTGAAACTTGATTGTTGGTACATGATCTATTAGCACAGATCTGGAACAATTTTCTCCTGGAACACCAAATGGCACTAACCTGGAAGATCCCCCAGAGTCCTGGGATTTACAACGGTTGAAGAACTCTTCCCAGTAAGCAGTTCACAACCAATTACTTTGTTTTATTTCAGTAGCAGGGGCATGACCAGACCATAATGGCTACTCCTTGGACCAAAGAATGTTATTTTTATTGTAATACGTGTAGATTTATTAATATATATGTAGTATATTGACCAAAAATTAGGAATTCTAATTATTGAGAGTACATTGAATGCCTAGAGAGAGGAAATAAACTTTTCCACATATAAGTTAGAGTGCCCAACCAAAAGAGTTTGGGATATTAATCTTCCTTTCTTCTCTTTTCTCTCCTTTCTCTCATTCCGTTTTTCATAAATAATTAGTTAACCTATGGCAAAGGGGAATAACCTAAAGTTCATTTTCTAGGCTTAAATAAAACATTAGCTGGTTTGGCATTTTCAGATTTCAAAAGCTTCTTTCAAGAGGTAAAGAGAGTTCTTAGATATTAAAGACTAAAGCCAGTAATAATTGCCACTGGGTTAATTGGGAATGAGAGAGAGCAAGCTTGGTACCCACTCAAATTAGTTATGGATTAATGAAGCCAAGGAAAATAATAAGTTAACATTGTAATGGATAAAGCTATATCAAAGGCTGTGTGTTTTGCTTGGGTTTTTCACCAGTTTTGTATACCCAGAATTCTCTGCTCCTCCACTGAACTATTAATAGCCAAAATCCTCATGCTTTACAAATCCAGAATAACTTCAGCTCTCTCTTCCAAAAGGGCAGGATTTCATCATGCAGACAGTCACTGCTGCTGCCTTGGGAGAAAGAGCACATATCATCACATCCTTAAACCTCTCAGAGAAATCTCTGCAGCGCTGGAGGCAGAGCAGTGCACCTCACTTGGGTCTCAGGAAACATAATATCATTCTCTCAGATAACAGGTAATTTCTAGGGTCTCTCAGGAGGAAAGGGTAAAGAAGCAGGGATTACCACTTGCCCAGGATAAGCATGTAAGTAGGAAAATAACCTTATAAATATTATAACATATACTGATATACGTAAACTAACTGATATATGTTAGTTAATCACAGACCTTTGCAATCTGAAAGTTTTCTTGTCAGAGGAGAGGGATTAACATTATCACAGAACAATTTGTGTCACGTTGATGTGGGTAAAATGAACGGCCTGTCTCACACCTTTTGTTGGCCTAGGAGTGATACTAAATGCCTAGTTTAGGTGCTCTGCTAGATGTTTATCTTCTAAATGGGGAAGAATCCACATTATACTACAAACAGAGAAATTGAAACGTAGGCATTGGACAGGTAACAGTCATTGGGCCTTGATGGCAAGTAACCCAGCTGGGCAGGGTTGTTCCTGCACAGGACTCCTCCTGGAGCTGAAGATCCTGGACAACTGACTGACACAGCTTGCAAACTCTTACCTGATAGCTGGGGATGATCTACATTGGCAGGAGAGTTCTGCAAAGGCTCTGGCTCTGTGGGAGAAATTTAGAATCCACTGTTACACGCAATTATTCAGCTGACAGGCTGAAGGTCTTTAAGGGTATCATAAGGCAGATCCACCTCTCCTTTTAGGGTCCATATACAGCGTGAAGAGCAGAGCACAGTAACTTAGAAACCCTTGATAGATATTTAATCAAACAGAAAGCAAACAAGCAGGATAAAGTAAGTGAAATCTCTTAGGGGTTTTTTATTCTCAGTTATTTTTCTCTGGGTTTTTTTTTTTTAATAAGCAGAATATATAAAAGTATAATTTGTATATATTTAATTGGGTCAGACAAACGTTACCATGTACCCTGTATAGGGAAGACCCGTAGAGACTCTCCTCACACGTGATAATTTTCTTTAGATGGAATTTCAGAACTGAGGACGTTTATTAGAGCTTTCCATCCCTTATTTTTTATTGAGCCCAGGTGAAATGGGTGCTTCACTTTAGTGGTGTTTTTCCTGTCCATACACTCTGCAGGAACCAGTGGATGTTCAAGACATTATCTTTCCTTTTCAGTTACTGGACTGGCTCTGTATAGTACAGTAAAGCAATAATTTTTCTGGAAATGCCAGAGAAAAATACAGCAGTCCTATTTTAGACACAGTGGCCAGGAACATGCTTTGCCTAGAAGCCCAAAAACCCTAAATTAACTCCTTGCTTGGAAGTCCAGCTAATCCTCTTAAGTAGGAGTGGAAGCCCAGATGTCAGGAATTGCAGGTGACTGCAGAAACTCTAGATAAAAGGACATAAAACTGAGAGCATCCCTTAGGTCTGGGGTCTGGATGAAGGGCAGAGTTCCTGATGAAGTAGGAGGCATTAAATAGAGGTGGTATTTCTCCTGAGGCCTTCCTTGTGCTTCTTGCCCTTACAGTCTTGAAGGGACTGTTAAGGTAGGGCAATTCTACATCTCCAAAACTCACTGAAAGGATGGATACTGGTGTGGAGACAGTTGAATATCGTGTCTTCAGCAGTTTTCCTTCACAAAGTTCCAGTATCCTGTTCCTTACAGTATATTGCTTTTAAAATAATGTATTGATTGAACTTTTCATGAGGTACTGCAGGTCTTGGTTGTTACATCTTGAATTAAATCCTTACACTAATAGGAAAAAAAAAAAAAAAACAACCTCACCAAAATTGTCTGTACTTCTCCAGTGTTTTTTTGCAGTATCAGGTTGTAACACCTGGGGTGAGTAATAGTTTATTTATCTATAAATAAGTTCTTTGCAGAGCAGTCACTAATCACCACCATAAGTTCGTATGGAAGAACCTGACCCCTGAAACACCACAATGCAGTTGAACAGTTGACAGCATTTAAAGACTATTGAAATCCTATTAATGGGGCTTCTGTTTAATTTGCACTTTCAAAGAAGACTGTAGTCTTGGAAAAATTATTATCCTTCAAAGGCAACCTTATTGAGACATCACAATGAATATTAGTCTGGGGTAATATGTAAATCTGGGTGTCATTTGCATGACAATGCAGCCTAACCCACCCCGTGCTTCCATCTGACAGCCCAGTACCAACACATAAACTGTAAACAATAAAAGGGCACAGAATGGCCCAGCGGGGGTCCCGCACCACGCAACAACAAAACGTCTCCTGCAGACACAAAGCCCAATCCGTTAGTTTAATAGGAGTGAAACCAATTCAGGAGCTTTCTGGTCAAAGATCTGACACAATTTCCAAGCTAGTCCCCAACATTGCTGTCATGATCTACTGTAACTTATGGTAAGACCCAAAGAAGTTTAATCAAGCAAAATTGCTGAAAGTAGAAATCTTTGCCGCATCACTAAGAGCTCCTTTTTAAAGACTGGCCTCCTTTTTACTGGAAGCTAACATTGCATGCTTCAAAAAGTACTCTCTTCAAAACAGTTTTCATAGAGGGATTAGGAACAGGACAGTAGAAACACATAAGCCTTTAATCAATAGGTCACCCGTTAAAATTTGGCTTACAATAGCAGTGTTTGCAAGCGACTGACATCTGTGAGCAGCGTTTGTAAACTGTCAAGGCTTCATTGGTGTCAGAGAAACTAAGATAATTTACCCCAGTTTAATATCAGACCCCTGAAGTCTTCCCCTTAGTCACTGGAGGGGAATATTTCTCTGTATGATTCGCAATTCATAAGTGGATTCATCCAAAAACTGTGTCTGTATTTTGGGTCTACTGAATACTGATCTCACATGCCCTTCAAATCTAAAGAATGAAAGGCTGATATACTCTCTTGTCCATTCTCTCATCTTCCAAATCCTTTCTCTAGCCTCACTTCTTCAAAGAGGCTTTAAACTCCTACAATGCAATGTAAATGAGGAGAGGAGCTCTACTGAAGTTTCCAGTACCACGGAATACAAGCAGCATGGCTGGAGAAACTGCTCCACATCCCTAAATGTGATCCACCACCAAAAGTGATGCACTCTGAGATAGCATTGAGGTTGAATTTTGTTTGAGTCAGGCAACCAACCTGATGGATTCCCTGTGTCACTAAAGGTGGTGTGAGCAGAGGAGTCAGCAGCTGAAGGCACCTGGATAATGGAGATCTGCCTTGCTGGTACTGAGTGTGCAACACACTCCAGAACTGTGTCCTACATGCTGAGGTTCCCTGTTTATTGTCTAAGGAGGTTTGTACACCTCAGGAATGAAAACCTAAACATAATCATGATCCCTTGGTGAGGAACTGGTTCGTTGTGCAGGGCAATCTCTGGGATCCTATTGGTCTCCAGAGCTTGGCAACTGGTCAGAGCTGGAGTCAAAGATGTTCTTTTACAGCCCAAAGTATTCTCCACTTTTTTCAGTGTTTGAAAAGACAGCTGTTTCTTTTCTTTTAGAGTGTAAAGATGCTCTCACCCACCTTTACACCATAAAGTGCTGGACGTAGTGTTGCTTTCAAAGTAGGAATCTTGGGGTTTCTACCCTTCTTGGCACGAGGTCAGTCATGCAGGTTAACTGCTCTTCAACAAGAGCACACTAAGAGATCTTGATGTTTCTGTCTTTCCATGAAACATCACTGCAAAAGTCACCATCAAAAACAAGAAATGAGCTCAGGCAGCAGCAGCTTGAGCCCACCAGATGCTGTGGCTTCTCTACTGAGTGGAGAGCAAATGAACCTGTGTCCTTGAGAAGGAACACGGGCTTCTTTCCCACGTGTGTCTGTGCTCTAACCATTGGATTATAATATGAAAGACGGACATTGTCACTCCTCTCAATAGAACGTGTCTGTATCTCTACTTAATGAAGTGTCTGTCTGAACTGGTAAACTGGTAATCTGAAAACATCTGCCAGTTCAGCTGCCTCAGGGGATGTCGCTGGTATCAAAGCAATCACACAGGAACATCTCTGAGCGTGCACAAAAGTGGAATTCAAGGAGCTACAGAAATGTTTAAATGAGCTGAGAAACACCGTAATAGCCTAATCTCTTCCAAAACTTGGCAGCTATTCACCTGAACAGATAGAGGATTTTGGTTTCCAGCCCTATTTTATGCCTCCAGACTCTGGATGAAAAGCTTTAGAAAGTTTTAGGAGGATTTATCTAGCTCAACACTGAGAAAAACTGAGATCACCTTCACAGCCAACACTTCACCTTTTCAGACTTTCAGTGTGAATATAGAGTTTCGTCATTTTCTGGACAAAATTTGCTGGTTTTAATTGTGTGAGAACATAAAACAAAATACATTTTAAAACATTTTGCTGGAGAACTTCTGAGCTTTTCATGCTAATCCTCTTTTTTTGGCATTTATACTGCATTTTTTCCTATATATGTTTGCATTATATAGTTCTGTAATACATGCAAAAGTGGAAGTGAAGAACCCATACTTTCTTTTTTTTTTCCTTCTATGAAACCAAACATTTGATTACCTTACCCTGAAAATTTTGACAAAATTGTAAAGTTCTTGAAGAAAGTTTAATTTTGTCCAGTCAGCATTCTCCCATGTTCTTTTGGAACACTTTATTACCAGTTTTAACTAAATTCACATGAGAAAGGTAAAGGCAGCAATATGGCAAACAACGCCTATGATATTTCAGAGAACAACTGCTTGACATTTATATTAGTTTTCTGGCCGACTATTACAATATCTTTGATGAGTGAGATCTTGATTTAACTCCTCCTGGAGGTACGAATGCACCTCCCAGAGCCTGTGAAGATGCAGTGCCAAGGAGAAAGAGCAGATGGTGTTTGCCTTGTCCCTGCCCCCTGAGTATTACCCACAGGGATGACAGCTTTACGCTGCACCTTGGCTCCACAGAAACCTGGTGAGGGAAGATCCCATGTGGTCGAACTGAATGAACCCATCTCCTGCTGCTTCTTTCATAAAGGTGTAAAAAACCAAGTCTGGGAGAGATCTCAAGAGGCCGTGCCATCCATTCCCTGCTCCCAGCTGGCATCAGCGGGTTCGTGGTTGACGTAACAATAGTTTTGGGGGGCTCTGTCAGCTGAGCGTGGCTTCATGTGCAGGGAGCTAGGGATTAAGGATTGAGAACCTTTGTAAGAAGGTGGGATGTTAATAGATTTCTTTCCCAAATTTGACGAAGCATTCTGGTAGACAGTATTGAAGTCTGAGTGCTGCTCAACCTCACAAAAGGCAAGAAAAAGCCAAGTGACCAAGAAGTCATACCATGACTGTAGGGGTGGAGCTCCTCATGGCTTTGATCCAGGGAAGAGGTGGGACCTAGTGCTTCAGGAAGATGCTTCAGCTCCTGGCTTTTGGAAGTGCACGACTTTGATATGTTTTTTCTACTTGTATGTCCTTTGTTCGCAGAAAAGCATTTATTCTCATTTTTATAGGAGGTGCCCAAACACTGGAGCCCCCAAATCAGTACTGTAGGAAAGGATGCTTGTCAGTGCTTTGTCAGGTAGTGATGGGTTTCCAGATATATTTAATGTCTTTTAGAAAGCAGTGACTGCAGCAGCAGCCTCTCTCATGAGGTCATCTTCTTGGGGAAAAAATTCAAAGCTTTGCTGAAGGTGTATCTCAGAGAAAGATATTTATTCTCCTTGTTGTACCCCAGACTTTGGTTTATACCAACAGAAGACAGTGAGAAGTTAAGTTTAAATCAGTTAAATTAGGAATATTAGGAAAAAATTGTTCCCTGGGAGGGTGGTGAAGCCCTGGCACAGGTTGCCCAGAGAAACTGTGGCTGCTCCATCCCTGGAAGTGTTCCATCCCTGGAAGTGTTGGTCGGAGCTTGGAGCAATCCGGGATAGTGGAAGGTGTCCCTGCCCAGGGCAGGGGGTGGAATGAGATGATCTTTAAGGTCCCTCCCAACTCAAACTATTCTATGATTCTATGAAAACCAGAATATTTCCCTCTCACTACATCTGAAAATGTCAGCAAAAATATGGTGAAGGACTGATTTCTTGGTATTTTCTCTATATAGGGTCAAGCAAATGAATGCTATGAGAAAATTATAATCCATAAAAAATAAAATCACCTCAAGAAATCTGACATTTTGTCTCATTAAAGAAAAAAGAAAAAAAAGAAATAATTTTGTATCCAATATTTATGGATCCTCTAAAGACTCCTTCATCTTTTTATTTTCCCTGCTTATTTACCAAATTATCAACTTCAGTTTCAAGGCGGTGAGGCTTTAGATTGTGAACATCAGTCATTACCTAAGGCAGAGCCTCTACCTACACACGTAGGCAGGTAAGGGCATCCATGGTCCTGGCTGAGGCTGGCACTGCCACCTTTGTTGTGTTATGGGCTGATAAGGGCATGATGGTGCTTGCAGTATCTATTTATCTTTGTTTCTTAAAAAAAAAAAAAAATACAGCTGCTATCATGTCTAATATATATGCACATGTATAAGTGCACCATTTTTCTGGATGTGGGAATAAGCTTAAAATTGTTATAATAATCAGTAGGGGCTATATTGTGCCTTAAGGCACAGCCCTAAGCAAGGGCTGGTGCATAAACTAAAAAAGAACAGGTTGGATTTTATTTCCTTCTCTTTATTTCCTCTCATTCTCCTCCTTCCCCTAAGGAAAAACAGAGAGGGGGAAAAGGCTAATTGCAAAATTCTCCTCCAGCCCTTTCTGAGCGCCATCATATCTCTGAACAGAAGCAATGAGACATTTTGGCAACACTGGACTCTCTTTCTCCCAATGCACTCATCCTTTCTATTCCTCATGGGCTCCCAGCTTCCTTGGCTCTTTCCACCTCCCCCAGGTCACTTCCTTCTGCTACTGTTTCGGATTGTTGGAGACATCTGGGTTCTCTTTCTGGACAAGTGCAACGTGACAAGTCCCTGGCATGTTTGCCAGGATACGTCACATCTTCATTACATCAACCTTGTTGCAGCTCTCTTCGGGCCTCTTCACCTCTGTCTTTTTTTTCCCCTACCTTGTTTGGATAGGTATTTATATCCCTCTTTTTGGAATGGAACGGGAGACAGGTTGCAGGGTGAACTCTACTGGCTCAGCCACTTTGTGCATGGGACACCTGTGAGCTGAGGGGGTGGATTTAAGCCCCCATCTATTGCCCACCATTTTCTGCAAATGCAAATCGTGCAGTTATTTTTGGCTGCCCAAGTGCCACACAGGGAATTTCCCTGACTGCTTTCCCTTTGCTGGGGTATTTGGTATTTTTAGGCTCTTGGCTGAGGGATATATATTACCCTGCTGACTCTGAGCTCCCCAAATAATCAGTGGAGAAAGAGAGATGAGCGCACTGGAGGGCAATGTGTGTCTTGGGAGTGCTGACTTACCCTCTGGAGCTGCCTGTGCCTCCCTGTAGGGAGATGCTGGAAGAACAGACTCTTTTTGCCTCCAGTTACATGATGTGGATGTGGGTACTCGTTTCAGACAACAAACTGACAGGCATGTTACATTGATTTGTTTACTCTTTTTTATGATAAAAATGATCATATCCCATGAATCATTCAAAGTTAACATGAATCACTTTGTTGTTCTCGCAGTCTGACCTTTTTCGTTTGATCATTGTTGATTCTTCCATTTACAAGAAGGAATCAAAAAGTCATGCTAGGGTCAAATACAGTTTATTTTAAAATTTAAGATCTCATTGTAAAGGAAGAAAAAAGTTCAACTATTTGTTCATCTTTGAGTGCACTCAGTGGGTCATGCTATTCTTACATCAAACCAAGATTTATTTGAATTTAACAAAAAAAAAAAAAAAAAAAAAGGGGGTGGGGAGGAAGATTAAGCCTGAAGACTCAGTTATTGCTGGATCCCCGGTCACATCAGTCAGCAACATGGGATTTAAGATGTCAGAATGACAACGAACAGTTCAATTTGTTCTAACATTGCACCTATCCTCATGTACCTATTAGACAGCTATAAAATCTCAAAGAGGCACCATTTGAAATGCTCTGTGTTAAAAGGGGGCAATTAGTGGGCAAGATGAAATGAAGGTACAGTTGTAATTATTTCATATCTTGAAACAAAAAGGAAGGACTGAGATGTAATTTCACTGTTAAGAAAATGCAAGGCTTCTGGAAAAAAAAAAAAAAGGGAAACTTTTTAGAACTAATTGCTTGGCTCTAATTAGAGAATCTAACCTTTGGAGGAATAGTGGCTGTTGAAACTCCAATTTTATTTGCATATATTAATATGTACATGACAATTACACCCCCAGAGAAAGTACAGCCTGTGCCCCAAAAGCCTAGTTTTAAATTTAGAAGCAAGAAAGAAATTCTAAACAACTTAAGAACATTTTAGTGCTTCTGTAGACCTAGGATCCATTTTATGAAAACTTTGGAGGGCTGAAATGACAAATTTAGTTGTCATTTTAGATGATATGGAGATGCACATGCTTATGTTTAAATGTTTGTGCAGAACTATCCTTACCATCAATATTCATACATGTGTAACTGCGAAAAAAAAATAGATTTATAGAATCGTTAAGGCTAAGACCTGTAAGATCATCAATTTTATGCATTTATCTAAATATATAGATATATATGAAAGTTCTCAATACTTAGACTGTATTTACAATAGATGTTGGCAAGGGGATTTTCCCATTTAACCCAGCAGTAATACAGGGATGTAGAAAGCACAGTAGTTTTGCCACCAAAGTGTAGTAAATGTGGGTGAAATGAAGAGAATTTGGGGAGCTGTTGAGAGCCCCACGAATTAAAATGTTATTATGGCATTGTTGAAATGTCTGTTAAAGGTCTAGAATGGTAAATCTATTTTATTACCATTGAAACCTTGATCACAATGATAGTGAGGATAAAGATTAAATAGCTTGCAGAGGGAAGATCAGGTGAGTTGCAGATCTTCACGCAGGATTCAAATACCACACTCAAGACAAAGTCTTTCTGCTGTCTCTTATCCAGATTTACCCTATAAAAGGCTAATAAAAGACAGGGAAGAGTGTGAATGCCTAATCAAGAAGGTGATAAAAAATCAGAGTTATCACTGTCATGCTTAATAGAGAGTCTGAGCAAGGTATGGGTTCTGGGTCCTCCCTTTGGATGGAACTCTGGAAAATATATTGCATGGAAAGTTTTTTGAGGTGACTAATGAATGAAAAGTAGTTTCCCCAGCATAACTTTTAATTCTCTGGTAATTTTATATTTTTATTTCATCACACCATTTCAAGCTCCTTGACAAAATTTCCTCTCTTTTGGGCTAAATATTCTGGTTGCTGTGGCACAGAGATGGAAAAGAGTTATTGGTTCCAGTTATCAGAGGTGTTGTTGCAGTTCCCTGAACACCGAGTCAAACACATGAGCGGTCAGGAATATTCTCATCTGTGTCTGTGCATAAGTTTAACAAACCCAAATATATTTATTTAAATATTCAGAAAAAATCAGATAAAGATTTTTTGAACAGGGAAATCTCAGGGAAAAAAAAAAAAAACAATCATGGTTACAAACATTTCATATTCACAAATATTAAAATGTCTTCAAGTTATAGGTAATTAACAATCCTTATTATTCTGAACTATTACTATTAAATCAAACCACACTATTGCATGAAGATAAATAGCTACGAAACAAAAACAAATTAAAACATTCATTATTTTTCCTTTAATTTTTACAATCTCAAACATTACATGAAAAATAATACATTTAATTATTACATGTTGCAAAACAAAAATCAGCCCAGAAATCTGGAGGGTTCGAGATCCAAACTGGATCCAACTGGAGATCAGCAGTTTTTGGTGAAAATACTTTGAAAAAACAGTAATAAATATGTCCCCCTAAAACAAATATAGCTCATACAAACTGTGATAAATGTGTAAATTAAGCTTCCAGAAAAAAACTCGATTATGCTGACACAGTAAAATATCAGCGTAAACAGTCTAGCTACATTTCTTGAAGTATTTAATAACATTTTATCTTAAAAAAAACCTGCCACCTTTAGTTTTTACAGCTGTTAGATTTTTTATCTTCAGACATTCCAAACTCAAGATCTGTGATATCTGAGAAATTATGCTCTTGATCCTTAGAAAACTCTCCTTTTGAAAATCAAGGTTCTTTTTACAATGCATAAAAGGGAAAACAAAATTTGGGCAACTGTGTTTGAGAATCCTGTTCAGTGTTTTTAATAAATAAGGGCAAAATTTATTCACAGCAAAGTACTGAGCTGCTTGAATTGCCCAAATTTCAGAAGTATGATCAGGACACATATTCTGCATCTATCCTAGTGCGTGAAATATTTCCATGGCCCTTGGCAGAAGCACTAGAAACCAGTGCTGAGCTGACAGCATCGTCCATGGCACAATTGACAAGCACTTTCCCATGTCCTGAGAAGGTTTAGAAATTCATCTGGTCTGGGGATTAGTCCCAGCTTGAATATTGTGACCTTCCTTTGGGATGCAAAACTCATGAAGAGTTTGAGTATGGATGAGTGGCAATTGTTCATCTCAGGGCCGGAGAACAGACCTGTGCTCTTCAGCCAGAAGTTTAGACTGACCTCCCACTTGGATTTTCAACATGAATTAATGCAAAGGGCCTTGAATTCCTTTCCTATTATATGGATTAATGGCAGGCTTTTTTTTTTCACAATCTAGATGTCAACCTTACAAATGAAACAATTTATCTGCTTAAATTTAAAGCAGAAAGGAAAAATTTTCTGTATGAGTGTGAAGTATTTTTCCAATTGCCACATTCAAACAAGAGTCAGACCAAAGCATAGATTTCTCAAATGAAGGATAATATCCAAGGTTTATATTTACAATTGGACTTGGTGATCCCAGAGGTCTTTTCCAACCTTAATGATTCTTTAATTCAAGGAAATGTCTGATTTTAGTGTAAGCAAAGGCAGTTCAGTACACATAAAGAGATATTCAGGAGCACCTCCACTCTCAGTTGCAGTGATGCCACTTAAGCCATCTTAAGTTTCTGTACAGACCAAGCTGTGACCATTGCTAATTTTATTTGCACTGCACATCACCGAGGATCCCAGCGAGCCATTGGCAGTGCTCTTTTATTTTGCCAGAATCCAGAGGCTTTCTGCTGGATAACTTCTTCTCCTAAGGGGAAAATATGAATAAAATAACAAGTGAAATTTATGGCAGTGCTGTTTCTGAGACCCAAGTAATGTGTCTCCATACAAAAGTGAATGTGTATTCATTTAGAAGTGTAAATGATGGCATGATGGCAGAGGCAGTGTGTGGCACTGGGATCATTCACATCTTGTTACAACCAGTGATTACAGAGGAGTCATTTTGTAGTTCAGCAGCATTATTGAGGCTTATTCTCTGTAACAAATGATATCTTTTATTTTATTTTGTGATTATCCAACAGATCACTGAACCATAAAGTGCTGCTGCTCCCAGCTAACAGAAAGAAATACCAGGGCCATATGTCTCTCCTGGAACTGTTACTATTCTGTATATAATTATCATTTTTCTCCCTGCCATTCACACTGTGTGGGTCAGACTCCAGTTACCTCTGATATTTTTGAGATTCTGATAGAAATGATGGGAGATGGGATTTTTGTGATAAGAGATGTAATGACTAATCATTATTCTTTTCCCCAAGTCACCGAGAAAGATTGCTTTACAATTCAATGAAAAGTTTCAGCCTGACATCTGCCTGATTAGAGCCATTTGGTATAACATCTGACTTGCACAAATATGAATAATATCATCTTCATAAAAGCAATTTCTATTTTTTATTCACTTACTGAAACTGGTAAGAACAACAACCCTTGTACGCATGGCCGTGCTGATGCCACATGGATTTTGAACTGCAAAACCATTTTTGTATGTATATGTAAGTATATATAAAATTGCTGATATGACAGATGATGTATTTGATTGCACTCCTCTTTCTTTCAGCTTACAAAATTTATCCTGTGTGATCTGCAGTGAGTCCTCTTGTCACGTGCACTGTGCACTGCTCTACACACCCTCCTTAGTTTGTTTAAGGAATTATTCATTCCTATATACTTCCACATTAACGCATAAAAAAAGAATCCATACAGCCAAGCTAAGAGCACACACACCAGTCATCCTTTTCCTTCCAGAATTTACAGAAACAGAACAGAGAAATTTGGAGTTATTTTATCAACTGTAGCATTTTGAGCCATATCTGCTGCAGAAACCTCTGAGTCACATTGATTATTTCCCGTTTAACCAGAAATACTTAAAAAAATGTTTTGAAAAATATTTTCCAAGAACAATCCATAAAATTAAATGAGATTTCTCCATAAAGGAATGAGAAGTTGTCTGAAATCAGAAGCCAAATTCAGCTAAGGTGATCTTGCGACGAGGTGGAGGTTGGCCTCTTCTTCCAGGGAACCAGTGATAGGGCAAGGGGAAATGGCCTGAAGTTGTGCCAGGGGAGGTTTGGATTGAATATTACTAAAAATTTCTTCACTGAAAGAGTGGTTAAGCATTGGAGCAGGCTGGCCAGAGAAGAGGTGGAGTCACCATCCCTGAAGTGGCACTTCATGATACGGTTTAATGGTCATCGTGAAATCTGGCCAAAGGTTGGCCTTGATGATTTTGGATCTCTTTTCCAACCTCCTTGCCTCCATGATCCCATGATTCTTTTCCCCATACCAGCTGAATAAAAGGCTCCAGTGTAGACTATCCTGAACAGGAACCAAACACACTGCTGTTTTTTAGGAATTGACATACATACCCTGCTGAAGGATAGGACAGGAAAGAATATCTTTAGGCAATGGTTTTGAGGACCATATGCTGGAAAGGTTATAAAAGATCTCACAGCTCTGAGCCATAGGAGCTTGGTGATGAAAAGAAGATATATATGAAATATTTGTGATATTTTAAGTGGTAACGAAGAGACACAGGACGCCTTATGATATCACCTGGGATAATTGATGTGTTTTTCAGGAGGCCAGGCTCAGAGCTGGGACCAAGCTCAACCCAGCAGCACCTGTAGTCAAGAAGCATGTTTTAGCCTGGGAGAAAAATGGGAAAAAAAAATCAAACCTGCTTGGTTTTGCTACTCTTGAATATGTCCTGGGAGCAATTTGCTTCAATTTGTCCAAAAGAGTAAAATTACAAGACAAGGTGCCAGCTGGAGGGACAGCTTGAATGAAAACTGAGACATGACACTCTGGAGATGAGCTGGGGGGAAAAAGGTGCCATTACAATCTGAAACACTTGAAGGAAACCACTTAAAAAGATAAAATCCAGTGTCTGAAAACTGGGGTAAAGCAGAACTCTCTACTGATAAATCTTGCAGCTCTGGTCATTAGCTCCTCTCGCTTCCCAGGTGCTGTTTGGTTTCTAATCATCTTAATAAAGAAAGGCCATTAGCTCACTCTAGATTTTTTTCTCTGTGATTTATTTGCAGGCAGAGTTATCCGTGCATTAATTTCATTGCAAACAGTTCAAGCTATTCTGGGGAACAATTCCAATTACCTAATAATGTCCATCTAATTTAAGTGACCAAATTAGGAAGCTCTCCCTCTGTAGGCTCTACAGCTACATTCACATGAACAAAAGTAAGAGGACCACAATATGACCAAGATAAAAGATTGTTCTCCTCATCCCTCACATGATTTTGCTTTGGGCCAACTCTCATGGTACTGGGTTTAGTACAATCCAGGGAGAACTGATATACCAGTGTAGATTTAGCCAACAAGATTCCATGGAAATAGAAAAATATATTTCTATGACAGATTATTCCAGTAAATATATACTAAATTCTTTGACTGCGCTCTGAAGGATCCTCCATCTTCTCACTGGCCAATGACAGCTGTGGCATCGGATAAGGATAAGACAGGTGTATTTATAAGTTACGTGCCTAAAGTGAGTGGATGGAAGACAAACTGAGGGAGGAAGAACAAATCATCTTTAGAGGACAAATAATCCTGCTTAATCACAGAACCTTAGTATCACCTATCTTGCAAAATATCTAGATTGCTTTCTATTTTATCCCACATTTTTCACTTGGATCTGAAAATGGAAAAGATAAAAGACCAGTTTCTTGTGCTGATTTGTATCCTGTGATGCTGCAGGGTTTGCACATCGGAAAAAGATCTTGGGTCTAAATACTTCAGGGTCAAATCTGCAGCCTTTTCTTTACCCTGCAAGCTGATACTCCAAAGAATGGGGACTTTCTGCTTTTCTATAAGAGGCAAATGTAGGGGATTTTTTTCCATTTAGCTGTGGAAATGTGTTTAAATTAATCTCTGGTGTGCTTCCATTCCTTCCTGTGGAGCTGTATCAGGCATACAGTTGACTCAAGGGACCATATTCTCAGCTTCTACGGAATAACTTCTCTGTCTTTAGTGCATCTACACAGATTTACACAATTTTTTTTAGCCACTGTAGAGCTGATTATTTCCAGAATAGTTTCAATGAATAACAAAACTCTTCAAAAGTCTCCCACAATTAGGTGTTTCTATCCCTATTTAACACCTACTTCATAAATGGAATAAGAAGCAATGCCAAATTTAATATCATACAGATGAGGTAAGGGAAAAATTATGCAGTCTACTACAAATATAGAGCCTTAAAAATCAGAATTGACTAAGAATCTATTTTACTAGTGCTGAAAATGGCACAGTAGATTTTGAAATTTAAAGTACTGAAAAGAAATTGCAGCAAAAACTAATTTTTTTTTCCATCTGCAGAAGTGTCAGCTGCTTTTTAAATCTGATTTAAAGGGGTCTGCTAATGGAGACTGAATTGGTTCCCAGAAAGAGCTGATGCAGTAGTTAGGGGTTGTCAAAATTAATAACAATTGTCTTCCCTTAGTAGTATTGAGTGTTGACATCAAAAATAGGTACCAGTGAGTATGGCTGTGCCCTGTGCTGCACAAAATGCACTTTGTGAGACTTTCAGAAATACTCCAAGGTGATGGAGCTCCACTCCCTCTAAGGTGAATGCCACCAGCAGTAATTGCACTGGGACCAGAATTAAAGCAACGCCAAAAATGTAAAGGCCATTAGTGGATTTTAATATTGAGAAGAGAGGAATGTGTGCCTGAGTCAAGTCATTCCTTTCCTCGACTTTCTTTGTATGGGGAAAAAAATTCTACTATTTTGTAATCTTAGTTTGGAATGCTTAATTGCAAAACAGTTTTCTTCAAAACAAAATTCTTCTTTACAGAACAATTTCATCATAGGAAGGGTTGTTAAGAATCAGAATGGGCTGCCCAGGGAGGAGGGGGACTCCCCATCTCTGGAGGTGTCCAAGGAACAACTGCATGTGGCACTCAGTGCTCTGGGCTGGCTGACAAGGTGGGGATCGGTCACAAGTGTGACTCTAATGACTTGGAGGTCTTTTCCTACCTAAATATGTCTGTGATTTCGTAATGCAACTATTTCTGTATCCATGAGGAGATCTTTCATCTTATCCTGTGTTTTCTGCACCTACTTGATCACCATGATATGATCCTGATATTCAGGAAGCAAACCTCCCAGAAACCCTGGAGATTCTGGCTCAAGTGCTCCCCAATACAATGCAGGCTGCCAGTCTTTGTCCCCAAAATACTTTATCTCATCAAATCAGCAACTCTGCTTTGCTCTAACTCTCAGCCTGACCAGGAGAATGTCCTGAACTCACTTAGAAGATGACCTGAACCACATCTGGCCCTTGGACTGCTGCTGTCTCCATTCCAATTTTCAATCCCAGGTGTGGAACCAGCAATTAAAACCAAGCCAGCGTACATCAAGGCTGTGCTGCTGCTGCTGCTCGCCAGAAAAGCACAGACACAAATCAAGACACCCATGCACAATAAAGGTTATTCTTTCAATTTTGTAATCTTGTAGGGCCAAGCAGCTCCTGGATGCTCTCTTTCAGAACATGCGGTTCCTCCACTGGATATAAAGAAGGAATATTATCAGCTATTTTTTTCTGCGAAATCATTTATATGTATAAATTGCAGCAACACATGGACCAAGCTACACCATTTACTAAAAAGTATAAAAGCATATGCCAGATGATCCCAGTATTATCAGTGCATTTAGCACTAATATTTGAGTGCTGTCATTAAAACTGAAGCTGCAGCAATATTTTAGCCATCTCTGTACAGAGAAGATTTCTCTATTACTTTGTCCGTGAACGTTTTCCTTGGATGATTGGTTGACAATATCTAAAGGATAATTTTAGGTCCTGGAGAATTAAACACAGGTCTATTTTTATGAGGTGGGACAGATTGGAAACAGTTTTTCCCCCTTGTTCCGATGAAATTGGAAATGAAAAGAATGTGTGTCATATGAGGGACAAGTGTCATGAAGCCCATTTAAATTATACTTCATACCCCACTTTATAGCCTAATGCTCAACTATATCCATTTTTCCTGGCAGTATTTTGCCCATCAAAAACAAGTTATTGACACTTATGTCTCAGATATAAATCAGATCCGGCAGTAAAAGTAAAGAAGGTGGTTTCAGAGAGAGTCAATGATGGGGTAGAATAATGTATTTGGCTTTTTCCTCTAGGATATTACTTTAATATCACCCAGAAACAGTGGCATAAAATCATTCCAATTAAATGGTCTTAAAAATAAGATATAAAGCAAATTCAGGTGATCTCATTCTGTTCTAATGTCAGAGTAGACACCACAAAACTGAGCAGAAATAGTTTAAATTTAGCTGTCTTAGCATATGTGTACAAGGACCGAGAATGTGGAAATTGGATTTGCTTCACTGGAGTCAATTAAGAAGGACTCTCAACAAGGTAGGGTTGAAGTGCATTGACAGGGCACTGGGAATACTTCTGGTATTGATTGGCACTGGCTTGGGTACAAATAAAGCAAAGCATTCTGGTTTCTGACACTCATTTTCTATAACAGTGAAATTACACTAATGGATAAAATGATAATGAAAAAGTGAATGCAGAGAATAGGAGTTCTCCATGGAGATATATTCCCTTCAGATGTTAAACTTTAGCTATGCCCTCATTATAAAAGATTTTGCTGCCTAATATACAGCTCCTGAGGTTGTTGTTTTACCTCCTCTTACATTGACCTGTGCTTATTGTTGTCTCCTTAACCTCTCAGAAATTCCTTGTTTACGAGGGCAAAGCTTAATGAGGTCAGCAGCTCCTGTCACTCTATGGAAGAGCAGCATCTCAAAGCCCTACCTTCTTCTGGTGGTCAATGTCTTTGATGCTACTTAACAGGGGCAAATGCTCATTCATGTCTATTTTCCAGTTGGAGAGGATGAAACAGTTCTGCTTCGTATTAGATCATCCTTTTTTCTCTCAAGTGTGTGTGGAGGTAGGGAGGACTAACAGCTACTCCTTCCCCATCCCCAAGAGAATTCGATTTGGAAGTCATATAAATGCCGTCTTTTTTTCTGCTCTCTTTGACATTTATGAGAAGTTGTTTGATAATTCTGTACATAATCATTTGTGAGCATCCGATATTTCAGTTTTGACCAACACAATGCACAGTTTCTTCCACTTGGCTTTTCCTTAGTAGTGCACCCAATGAACCCACATGTTCACCTACCTGTCTCTGAGCACAGCCAAATGGAGCTGCATGAAATCTGTGTTGCAAAGGTGACTGTTGCAAGAAGGAAGTTCAGAATAATTTTTCCAGAAAAAAATTGCCTCCTAATCTCGTTAGATGTGGTGATCTTATGCCTTGTAGCATGTCCTTTGCTTTATGTCTTTCCCAGGCTTCTCTTTCTCAGTAAAATCTTCACTGACATAGTTATGAAAGTCTTCTTTATTTCTGACATGGCATATTTATGCAACTGTTCGATCCATTAAAAATATTTTGTGAGTGCCCTCTGATCCCAAATGCCAGAGACAAATAATGCATTTTTCCTTTTAACAGACTAATATTTTCTGTATTTGGAGATTTCGTAACTTTTTACCCTGTCTTATACATCCATTATTTGTTGCTGTGAAAATTCTTCCGGTCTGCCAATCATTCTTGTCACTAATCACTTAAAACACTTGTAGCACTGAGAACCCCAGCCTTTTCCCACTTATATCAGCTTTAAGACAGAAAAACTACTTCCTTCAGTGCCCAGGCTCTGAAGAGTCACCCTGGGAACAGAAAGGCTCAGAATGATTTTTGTGACTGTACATTTTCCTGAGTGGTAATAAGATATGATGCCACTAACAGAACATAAACGATAATTTTCCAGAAGGACTGGAGGGAAGGAGCAAGTGCAATACTAAATCCATTATAAGATGAAGTTTGGTGACTATGTATGGCATGCTTGGACTAATTAGTAGCAAAACAAAGTTTATGAATCTTCTAGTCCTGTGTTTGTCATCATAAGATTTGTCATAGTGCCTGACAGATACCTCACAATTTTTTGTAGTTTTCCTCAAAATGTGTGTCTAGATTGAGCCGCATTAGGTACTCCTTAAGTATTGTCAATTCCTGTTTTGAACAGAAGAAAGGCTGAGGGAGCTGGGGCTGTTCAGCCTCGAGAGAAGCCCCTGCTGAGAGGGGAGCCCATCCCTGTCTGTCCCTGTGTGCAGGGAGGGCTCGGAGCAGGGCCCAGGCTCTGCTCTGTGGGCCCAGCAATGGCACAGTAGGAACAGGCAGGAACTGATGCCCAGGAAATTCCCCCTGGACACGAGGAAGAACTTTCCTGTGCAGTGACCGAGCACTGAACAGATTGTCCAGAGAGGCTGTGGAGTCTCTCTCACTGGAGATATTCCAGAACTGTCTGGACGCAATCCCATGCCCTGTGCTCTGGGATGACGCTGCTTGAGCCAGGGGGTGGGACCAGATGATCCACTGTGCTCCTTCCAGCCTGACCCATTCTGTAATTCTGTAATTCCGTGATTCTGTGATGTGGAGCTACTTGGAGAATGTCTTGGTCTTGGAACTTTATCACCACAGCTTTGACTCGTTATTTGGACCCTTGACTGAACCTTGTTATCACCACCACACCTCTGCTGACCTCTCTCAAGTGTCTGTCACTTCTGTTGTCACTCTTCTTATCTGTTATTTTTATGCACCCACAGACACAGAGAAGATAGTTTCAGGTCTGCGGTATTGAAGTACAAATTTGAATAATGATACAATTAGGGAGAGAATATTAAATTATACAAGTAATTTCTTAAATATTATTTTCGATTGTTTTAAGGTTATTTGTATCAATGGCTCGTTATCTTTGAAAGAGCAATTTTCTTTCATCAAACAGAGTCTTTGATTGAGGAGTAAAAAGCCAAGCTAGACTGTTTGTCCAGGTAATTAATAGTAGTTTGGATATTCTGAGTTTGAAGATTGGAAACAATTGTTTGAATTTAGTTTCTTAGTTGTTTAACAATTCAGGTTAGTTTTTCAAAAGAAGTCAGTACTGAGGTCTTTGAAGAACTTAATCAAAACCAAGGTTAAAATCTTAAAACCAATGAGTTAGAAAGCCAGTGATGTTGTTGGACAAGTTTCAACTCCAACACCTATGGAATATCCAAGTTATGAAATGATTGAAGGACTTGTGCTGATTTAAGTGAGTTTCAGCCAAAGACACTCTCATTTACTCCTATAAGCATTTTTTCTGCATTCTGTGCATTTATAAAAATCTTTCTGTTAGCATCTCCCACAAGCATTCTGCTCATCAGCCTAATACCTGCCACATTCCAGGCAGAAGAAAAACAGATTTGTTTCCATAGAACCTCTGCCAGTGTATTCCTGCATCTTTCACAGTGAACCTTTTTCGCAGATTCCCAAAGCATGGTGGTTAGGGAAGCAAGCTGAGGATTTCTTTTACACAAAGATTTTAATACTGGCCTTGCTGCCAGTCCTGACCCAAAGCCAGTTGAATTCAATACCCCAGTGACACCAGTGAGCTTCAGATAAAAACCTGTAAACCAAAAGTAGACAAATATAAGTGAAAATGCAACAATGACAAGGATGAGGTTGGGAGTAAACAATGATAACTCTGCTTTTTTTGTGTATTGTGAGAACAGAGACTGACTTGATGGATACAGAGAAAATGAAGACAGAGTGGAACAAGGAAGGACTGAAATAAGCAGGGGGAAAAGCAGATGTGGAAAGGAAGATGAGTATAGAATCTGAAAACTGAAAGATCAGGAAAAGATTGGGAAGTCCAAAACAAAAAGACCACAATAGCTAAAGAATTACAAATATATGTATGAGACAGTGAATGGCTTCAGCTGTCCCCTGTCAGAGGTAATGGAGGCATCTACATTTGGGGTACAAGTACAGATCACTTTTACAGCAAAAGAGGACAAAAATTACTCCTTCTTTGTGATTCATTTGATTCTAGATTAGGGATCTTATACCGGTCAGGCAATTGTCCTTTTCCAGCCGCTGTAAAGTGCTTTGAGTTGGCCCAAGGAAGAACATTCACATTGCAGACCCCTAAGGTGGTCTGTGAAGGTGGATCTATTAACATTGTTTATTTACCAACTAGTTTTATTTAAATTGACCTTCCAAAATATTGGGAATACAAGTAAAATATGAAAGATCTTGGAGATAACACCATTGTACTGGTTCTGGGACGGGTATATTGTCTTCTCACTTTGATCTGGAGGTGCTGTGTATAAGCCCAGAGGCTCCAGTGTTTGCTGGGCTCAAGAAATTGCGCTGGAATCAAGAATCTTCACGGATTTGACTTTTGGATTAGTCAGAAAGGGTTGTTAGAGGAAGGACACATTTATGGTCCCCTTGCTCCCAACATGAGCTGCTCCTTGTGCTTTTCCCACAGCAGGATGTGTACAGCAGAGAAAGAGAAAGACTTTTCACCTCAAACAGCAGTTTTGGTCCAAGAACAATTGGGTGTAAGATGCCCATGAGTAGATTTCTGATGGAAATTTGAAATAGGCTGATAAAACATCAGAGGATGAAAGTCTTGGAACAGCCCCGCAGTACAAGTACTGGGAGCAGAAAAACACCCCCAAACCCTAATTATTTTTCAGATGGAGCTTGGTACATGAATTACAGGGATTGTAACATGCTTCTGCAATAGCTGGGGAAGAAGCTTGGAAATCCAGGATATGTCTTCCAGTCCAATATTCTTAAATTCATACCTGTCAGTCTTTGGAGAGAAAGGTAAAGCCTCGGTGTATTCCAAGGGAGAAAGTGTGACTTCCATCGGGAGCAGGATAAGACCAGTTGTGTGAATGTTATTTGCAATATTTTTTTTTTCCTCTCCTTTTTCCCCAATGGATATGTCTGCATTTTCAGATCCCAGGGAAAAAAAAATAAAAAAGAAGGAAAAAACCCCTCTGTCTCTACCCAATGGGGACCTCCCTCATTCTCTCTTCTGATGTTTGGTTGCTAATTTGCACTTTTCATACACCCAGAAGCAAATGCCTGTCTGACACAAAATAAAACAAGCTGCTTCAAGTGCTGTTTGGTTCTATAGGAAGAAAATAATTTTTGAAAATAAAATGTACTCACCAAACAACCCGCCAATGCCGGCTGACATTCTCCATGGTGTGTCTGACAGAGGCAAAATGTAGCACAATGCAGAACAAAGAGGCATTTTATATGCCTAGCAGAAATTCTTAAAAGTCTTTTTCTTCTTTTCTTTTTTTTTTTTCCCCCTGGAAAATAGTTCTAATTTTTGGAAAAACAAAAAGAAAAAAGCCCACATAAATAATGAGAAACTATTAATTATGAAGGTAGGGAAAGAGGGGCTAAAAATAAAATACCTTTTTCCCTTTTACTTCTTGAAATAAATAAAAATAGCTTCTCATTTTGAATTAATTTGCTTTTTTACCTTTCATTTTTTCTTCTTCGTTACAGAATTATTCTTCATTTGACAGATAGCAGCCATGAGATAATTTGGGGTTTTGTTTTGGGGGTTCTTTTAATAGCAGTTTGGAATCTTTGTTTTCAGAGAAGAGGCCCACTAGGCACAATTTGGGACTTGTTATTAAAGGCAAACTAACATCCCCCAAAGATTTTCAAACACTTCATGCCAGAATGTGATATTTTAAAGCTTTTCCCATTTCACATAATTGGATGCACGTGGCTTAGCAAGAGAAAGACAGTTTCAGCAAATACAAGAATTAATGCAATTTATTCGAGATGGTCTCACAGGAGAGATAGAGATTTTATGCATAATTCTGAGGAAGATAAAAATGTTGAAATCAGTTAGGACTTCTGCATATTGCTTCAAGACCACTGACCTAAGCTAAGGTGGTTATTATAGACAAGGATGGAATTTAGAGAAAGTTGTCAAATTAGTATTCATCCTGGATCCCAAAATGAACACAATTATCATCCCTGGGAATAAGAGTTCCATCCTTATACTTTCTTGGGATGCTTAGTCAAATAATTAGTCAAACTAATTCTAATGTTTGCATAATAATGAAAAAATATCCATATTCCATGGGAAAAAAAAAAAAAAAAAAAAACAACCAAAAAACTACCATAACTGAAATGTCGAAATTCAGTCCTTTAAAATTATTCTAAATTAGATCCATTTAAGACATGCTATTGTGACATTCCTTAAATTGGTTTTATATTTTAAATCTGCCTCTTACAAATCTGGGACCCTGAGGTTACGCAATTATTTAACACAATCATTGAAGACTCTGGAAACAGAAAAGGGAGTTGCTTGGACATATAATATTTGTTCTTATATTTTCTTATCCCAATCTCTATGCCAAATGAACATCTGCACACTTTCTGTTTTGTCTCTTGGAAAATTCTCTTAAGTCTAAGAAGTAATGTTATCTTCTTTTTTAAATGGGGGTAAACTATAAGTGTGCATTATATAGATACAGAATCCTGTTGTTAACCTAAGTTTTGCTCTTTATTTCAAGAGAATCAGAACTTCTCCTTCTTTTATTTGCAATGAATTATAGAAATCTAAAGTTACATTTGCATTTTGACTCACAAACATTTTTTTCTCCATGACATATGGTGAATATATGGCATATCCAGCAGAGCCATTCTAACTGAAAAGAAACAAGAGTTAATGAGGTTTGAGGTAAAACTACACCTTCTGTGTACAAATCTACACCCTGGGGCACTGAGACTGTGGTGGTTTTAGACAGAACAGTTTAATTCACTTTCAACTGTAAATTAAGTGATGGAAGACCTCATGATTAATTTTGTACCTGCCATCATTTTTCTTGAGTCCGTTTGCATATACAGGTGAGAACAAGGGATATTTCACTAATTCAAAGATATTAGTGTAAATGCTTTCCCCTGGAGGTTCTTTCCATTCCTTGTGTCACCTTGCTCATCTGGGTTTTAATCCTAGTTACATCATTTGGTAGTCAAGCTCTGGAACAGGGCATTGACCAGGGCAGTGATGGAGTCACCAGCCCTGGAAGTGTTCGAAAGACGTGTGGGTGTGGCACTTGGGGATATGGTTTAATGGTGAACCTGCTGGTGCTGGGTTAATGACTGGACTTGATGATTTTAGAGGTCTTTTCTAGCCTTAATAATTCTGTCGTTTGCAGTGTGGAGCTGTTGAAATGAACTTGGTGTTGTTTTATGGCCTCATAATGGGGGGGAGAGGTCATTCACCAAGAAAATTCAGAAAAGGAAAGGGCCTTGCAAAGTGAAAGAGAAGAAACATAGGTCTCCAAAAGATGTGCAGAATTGCAAACCAGAACCATTAGAGAAACATTTCTAATCACTCCTCAACTCAAATAAATAGATATATTCTGGGTGCTCTATATTTAGAGGGAGGAAGTTTGGAGCCTTACTGTCTTGTCAGGTTATATTCATTTCAATGTAAGGAAAAGGTTTTTTCAATGAAAAAGACTTCAGGAAAATATCTTACTTCCAGCAGTCAGCTCTAACAAATTCCTCAATTAACACAGCAGAAAGAAAAGTTGTATTTATAAATGTTTTTAATGTACATCCCAGGACACTGTAAACTGTAGTCATGTTCACACTATAAAAATTCCTATTCCTTTCAACTCCTTCTGCCCATCAATTCTTAAAGTCTGCTCCTGTTCTTCTTCTTCAGCTCCCTACCCACAAAGCCCTCACCACCCTCCAATGAGTGATGAGCCTGAGCAGAAGAGATGTGTCCTAAGCAGCCTGTGCCAGGGCATCACCACCCTCACAGGGAAGAATTTCTTTCCAATATCCCAGCTAACCCTGCTCTCTGTCAGTTTGAAGCCATTCCCCCTTGTCCTATCACTCTAGGCCCAGGCAAAAAGTCCCTCTCCAGCTCTCTTGGAGCCCCTTCAGCACTGGAAGGGGCTCTAAGATCTCTCCGGAGCCTTCTCTTCTCTAGGCTGAGCACCCCCAACTCTCTCAGCCTGTGTCCAGAGCAGAAGGGCTCCAGCCCTCATCTCTACAAAACACATAAAACCCCAAGAAATCTCAAGCTTCTGACCATTAACAAAAAAAAACCAAAAAAATCTAACCAAAACCAAACCAAACCAAACCAAACCAAACCAAACCAAACCAAACCAAACCAAAAAACCCCAAACAAACAAAAAACAAAACCAAGCAAAAAAACTTTCAATTTGGAAAGTTGTGAAAAACTTAACAAAATTGTTTCATGATACAAAAAATAAGTATTTGGATGTTTCAACCCTATGCAGCCCATTTAGATCCAAACCACTTAAACTCCCCCGTTAGCAGGGCTTTCATGACTGAATGGACAAATATTTATATGAGTAACAACGTCTAGATTTACCACAAAATCCCTCCCAAATACATAATATTTGGTATTTTCATATAATTTTTTAGGCTGACAAGACTTTCAGATTTATAAGTAGTTACTCAGAAGCCATATTTTTTACTTGTCACATATATCTGTGGAAACACACACTTTCTTAGTGTTTGGTTTTCTCCAACACACAAAAATATGTATAAAAATGTACATATGAAAACTCACAAACAAGTTTATTATGTAGAAACCAGCACGGACATGAATCCTCAGTCATTTCATAGCATTCCTGACACTTGACTCCTTCCTTGGATTATGAGATTCTTCAGAAGACAGAAATAAATAACTGGTCTCTTTTAAGAACAAAGGCTGAAGTGAATATATTTAAAAGCTGCACTGTGTTTTGATGTTATTATAGCAATCAAAGTCAGAAAATCACAGTAACCAAGTAATAAAGAATGACTTCAAAGCCTAAACTGTCTAACGATGATGTGACAACTGCAGCAGTTCATCTGTACTTATGCAATTTATATTATATACACATATGTTTATATTATACACAAAGTGTGTAATTTACGGCTATGTGGTTAAAATTTAAAAAAAAAAAATCAGGATGTAAACACTAACCTACTTCTGGTGTTATACTACAGGAAAGATATATATGATATATATACACAGAAATTTAATTGCATGATAGACTTGTAGGTCTATATGCAATTAAAGACCTATGTGTAGTACTTTATGTGCAATTATAAATCTGTAGATCTTTAATATCCATGTGGTTTTGAAAATTCATCGTCTTTGCTTATCACTCCCTTTATTCTCCTGCGTTTTTATAGTGATGAGTCATTTCTTAACCTTTCAATGTGCCCCAGAAGTCCAGCCTGAATTTCACTCAGACATTGGTGTTTGAGATTGGTGCTGGACTGGGAAACCAGGAGTTCTGGGACCTTTAGCAGCTGATTGGCAATTTTCCCTTCTTTGTTACTGGGGGGGTAAACTTTCTCAAACCACCAGTTTCTTTGGGATAAGAGTGTCACTTCCAGCATATTTGTTTATCTGAAGGCATAAAACCTAACATTGGTTGTGTTTCCATCCAATCCTAACATTGCTGCTATTGAAAGATTTCTTTTGGATAATGAATGATTTTATTTTTTTTTTTGTTTGTTTTGGTCTTTATTGTGAACTTTCATGAGTTTTCCATGAATTTATGTCAAAAATACCAAAAAATTCCAAAACCTGTAAAGCAACAAATTTCAAGTCACTGTCATTACAAGCCTTCTCTGATTATCAATATTGCCTTTTCTCTGAATTGTGCCATTGCCTGCCTCCAGTTTCGTTGCTGGGTGCTGAGTTGGGGAGGATTTGCAGGTTACAATGACCCCAAAGTAGCTGGATCATCTTCAGCAGCAAAGCCAGATGGTGGCTCTCCTGTTCTCCCAGCACACACCTGCATCTCGTGCTGATCACTCACTCCGTTGTCCTTATCCAGATGCTTGTGAGACTGCTCAGAGATCTTGCCAATATCCATCTGATAAAATTAAGATATCAACTTGAATTGATTTAAAGGTTAGGGCAGATAAAGTGGAGGAACTAATTTCTGGACATGGATTTAAAAAGTCGCGAGTATCAAAGGGGCAAAATGATGTTTCTCAATACACTCATGTCCTTCAGACTGAGATTTGGACAATAGAAAAAGCTGCCTTTCCCTTATGTATTCCACACAGAAAAGTTAAAAATAATAAGAAATGTGTGAAAGAATTCTCACAGTAAACTGTACAAAAGTGGGGATGGCACAATTGTGCTTTTCCCAAGGTGACGTGACTCAGTGCAAGACTTTGAGAAATGCAGCCTCAAAATTGCCCCCGTATCAAAAATTATTTTGATTGCTGGTGTGTCACTCTGGGTGTATTGCTAATTTATTTTCCTATTAATTGGGAGAAAAACACTGACAGCTTTTCACTGTTAGTTCAATCATTGTTTTATTAACTTAATAATAATTAAGTACTTTCCAACTTCCTGATGACTGTTAGACCTAGATATCTGTGACAGGTCATTAGTGGCAGAGAAGAATGGTCAGGCACCGATATTAAGCAATGAGATTGCTTAGTCATACACTGCAGAGGTTAGAATTAATAATCATGATAAATTGAATCTCATGAATAACTAATAAGGAAAAATCCAAAACAATTTGCTATAGTTACCAGAAGAGATGTATTTTTAAGAAACAAGGGCAAAATTACTCCTTGTTTCACCTGGGTGTAATAATCAGGAATAGAGTTATTTGCCAGCAGGTGAAACAGAGACTTGGGAAAAAGTGAATGCTGAAAGAAATTTGGGATGAGAGTAAGCAGCATAATTGTTACATGTCTGCCATGTACCAGAGCAGTAAAGAAATAAATAACATAGACCAATGTTATTTTGGGAGGCATTAAATCAAAGAGCCAGAGGAGATTAGTATGCTGCTATTAAGTGCTCATGAGAACACACCTGAGACACCTGCTTGAGGCCTGTGCTCCTTCAAAAAAACAGGAGAAGTGCCAAGAAAAATGAGAGTAGAAGGGATTATGAGGCACTGGAGGAAAAGCAGTAACTTGGAGATCATGTAATTATGAAACAATTCAGAGGATGGGGACATATTTTAAGAGAAACATGCAATTTTCTTGAATAAAATTATTTCTGGGTGGATGTGCTTATGGTTTTGGATAGCCAGAGATGCCTGGGTGTATCAGTACTGTCTGCTTTTGTGTGCACGTGGGCTGCACATTGCCTCAGATGCTTCCACAGGAAGATGAGCCCTTAGGGAAAAGCAGAAGAAATAGCAGCATGGCATCATGTCTGTGCAAAGAGGTTGAGATTCTATTCCTAAATCTTATTGATGGCTTCCTCAGCTTCTTTCTGGTGCATTTTTAATCTCTGTAAAATGGGGACAGTCACAGTTTTCTTTCTCTGGTGTCCTGGAAGCTGTGAACTAAATAACAACAGCTGCACCTGTGAACTTCACTGGTGGAGGTCGACCTGAAGCTCAGGTATGATTCGTCTGCATCCCTGGCAGCTGATCCCAACCATTCCTGGCCTCTCAGGGGCACAAAGGCTGTCAGCTCCCATGTTCTTCTCCCATGGAAGCAGCTGATCAAGCAACAACCACTGAAAGTCTCGTTGGGTCACGGGAGGCTCAGCCCAGCCCTGTTCTGCAATGGAGCTGTGGGATTACTGGGAAATCATCATCTCCTGCTTGTGAGTTCCTCCTTGCCATTTAATTGAGGATTCCTGACTCTGAGCTCTGCAAAAGTGTTGGTGGAGGGCTCATAAGTGCAAAGTATTGATGAATGGCTGTATTGAGTGTATGCATATATACAATAGTTTTTTTTTACTGTTTGAGGGCCATCAGAAGAAAGAATATTTATTTAGAAGGATGAGGAAAAGCAGATGACTAGGAAATAAAAAAACTTAAACAACATGGATGAGGCATTTGATCTTGGCCTGATAAAATACTGATGCATTTTGAACCGGGGGAGAAACAGCTTTTAAAAACATAATGTCAGGGACTCTGGCACTAAGAACTAAAATCTCCTTCTGACTTCAGGAATACCTCAGAAGTCAAAGAGCTGCACTGGTCTTGAAATGCAGCTTTGGATGCCCAGCAGGAGGCATGAACATTCCCTTGTCTTTCAATAGCCTTAGCAGACTAAGGCTATTCGCTATTTCAGAGGGAGGCAAAAGCAGTGTTGCACTTCCTCATCTCCAGTGAAACCATCCAGGACACTTCCCCGTTCAGCAACAATTCGGAACAACACCTGGATGGGTTGCAAAAAGCATTTTCTAAACACTGCTGTCACCAAGCCTTCACAATTCATTTGTGTATTAAGCTCCTAATTTTGAGTGCTAGCATGAGGTTTCTTAAAGTTCACATAGTGTAATTGTTACCTAAGGCTGGGAGACTCTGCTCTGCTTTCTAGGTTATTTAGCTGCAGATAATTTATGAGATTGCTGAGGAGGTTGAAAAATTGTTTCACCTCTCGGTTGTTCATGCTTGCACTGGTTTTACAACAGATGGGAGAGAATTTTGCAGTCGTGAATATTTGATTCATGCCGGCCGACTGCCTCCTCTCACTCAGCGGAGACAAAAGCCAGAAGGCTGGAGAGGAGCTTCAGTGGTTTTTAGAGGATTGGAGCTGGTTTGACAGATAGATACATATATATCTCAGTATTTTTAAAGCATGGAGATGATTATTTCAGTGCTTTGTCTTCTTTTCTTGGTGAAGCTGCACAGGGTCTCACACAGACCTGCAGAAAGTGAACTAAGCAGGAATAGTGTCTCTGGGAGTTGACTGTAAAAGACAAACTGACATTGGTTCCCAGAATTGCAGTGACTCCTTAGCTCATTTTTTTCTGGTACACACCATTTTCATTGTCTAGAAATGCCAGGATGGCCCAAGAATAAGACTTCACAGAAGTATGAATACTGTTATTAATGAGTTTTTTGGGGTAAGGACATCATGAAGCCCAGGATCTGAGCTTTAGTCCCTTCTCTGGTGATTAATTTCTGACAAAGGTCAACTCACTTAGGGCCAGACAAGCCCTGACCTACATTTTTGTGTCTTTGTCTCAAATATATCCTCACTGCTTTTAAGCACCTGACTGAAAAAAGGGCTTTATGTCATGTCTCAACCTATAACTGGGTAAGTGACTAACTCCAGTAAAGTGGAAGATCTGCCCTCAGCCCCTGTGGCAGCGATGATGTTTATGATTGGGGTTTGGCATTTTGGGAAAGATTCTTTTCTTTTTGTTAGGCTGAGTTTTCTAAGCTTTGGCTCCTAGATGTGGTTCCTGGGGGAAGAAAGGGGATCAGGAGATGCGATGCAAGGGGAGCATTTAGCCACATGCAGGAAATAAAGGAAGTAGAAGATGAGATTGGCACTGACTTACAAAACTGACTTACCTGGAACATGAAAACTCTGAATTGCCTGATTTAGGATCTTAGCCAGCAAAATTCCCTTTCTTTTTGTGGTGAGACACCAACATCTTCAGAAGCGTTGATTTGGATTTCAGATGGGCAAGGTCTTCTTTTCCTCGCTGACTCCAAGGGAGCGTGTTCAGGAATCACGGAATGGTTTGGGTTGGAAGAGACCTTAAAGATCATGTAGATCCAACCCCCATGCCATGGGCAGGGACACTTTCCACTATCCCAGGTCGCTCCAAGCCCTGTCCAACCTGGTCTTGGACACTTCCAGGGATGGGGCAGCCACAGCTTCTCTGGGCAACCTGTGCCAGGGCCTCACCACCCTCACAGCCAAGAATTTTTTCCTAATAGTTAATCGAGCTCTACACTCCTTTGGCTTAAAGTTATTCCCCCTGGTCCTATCAAGGATGGGTGGTTAACTTCTGGGAAACTAAAATTTTAAAAACTGAGTGAACTCTAAACTGGACGCTTCAGTTGAAAGCCTGACTTTAGCTGGGATCTGGGCTCTTGCCACCAACAGATGTCTCCAGGCAGGGTTGTGAAAGCAGTTTCATTGTGAAGAGACAGTGAAACCTATTTTTGGAGTGAGACTTGTGTCTGTATCCTAAGTGATTATACACTAAACTGCTGATAAGATGAAAATTACACTTCATCTTTCAGGAGGAAAAAAATTTTAAAAAAATTAAAGATTAATTGCCTTTAAGGAGCCTTTCAGGTAAGCCAGGCAGTGGAACACACTTGGAAGGCACTGAGTTTGATATAATTAGGATTTCTAATCGCTTGGTGGCATCAAACCCTAGGGAATGTTGTGCCAACATATTTAAGGGACTTCAGGCATCTCTAGAGCAAGGACAAAATTGAACAGGGCTCATGCAAATCCCAATAACATCAGAATATTGAATTCAAGAGCTTGCAGAGGTATTTGGATGTACAAATCTGTTTTTAGAATGAAGTTTTAGCCATTCTGTGCCAGAGATCATCATCTGAAAAATAGATCTAAACATCATCTTCCCATGTTGAAGAAGAGCTGAATATCACAAAGACAGTAAAATCCAGATCCTTCTGTAATAAGGAGAGTGAGAGGAAGAAATGGACAATTTTACATTTACCTATTTATCTGTCTAATAACTGTATTTCCATCAGAGGTCAGAATTAGCAATTTCTTTATGATATTTGTTTTCTGGAATCTTGCAAAAGCTGTCTCCTTAATGTCTCCATATCCAATTTCCCCATTTGCAAAACAGAGATTGTAAAACTTATTTTGTCTGAGTTGATCAGACAGAAAACACTTCAGGGCAGGGACCATCTTTTACCATAGAAGTGTATCATATAGGAGAGGTAATAAAAAAGTATCCATCCAAATTGTTTTTAATAGAAAATTGTGTTTTCAACAGAGGATATGGGCCCACAAATCAATTATGAGATATTGTAAAAGAGATAATGTAAAGCTTGCCCGACATCCCCTTGAGGCTCAGCTCTATGTGGTTACTCGATGTGAGGTGGGTTAAGTTATGTATTGTCATTTCTGATACTCAGTTTTTCTGTTGCATTTAATGAGGATGTAAAAACCTTCCTTTTGGTACCGTGGAGAGGCTCCATTCATGCCTGTGGTACACCTCGAGCTCCTCCAATGCCAGCTGAAAAACTCGATTATTGTGACGTGCAAACAACAAAATTTGGGGAGTAAGAATCTTCATCTCTCCCCTTAAACACATTTGACTTACAAGCTCTATAACTTTCAAGCAGGATTAGCATTATCAATAAATCAGCGGGTTCACAGATGAGGAACACGACAGAACGCCGTGTTGCCGAGGCAGACAGAATGACAATAGGTGCCTTAGCAGCAGTTATAGCAGTGCTGCAACAGATTGTGCCCTAAAGCAGAAAATATCCTGCACACAGGAGGTTATTCAGGTAGAGAAAAGAAAAAATTAAAAGTTTAGTTATCGTTGCTAACGTTTTCAGGGTAAAGACATAAAGAGAGCAGGAGCAGGAAGGGTGGGACTGGGGAAAGGGGAAAGGAACTGGGGAGAAATTGTCGAGCTCTCAAGTTTTAAGGCAGCTCAACCAGCTGTCGGGTAGGAAAGCAGAACAAAGTAGAGCACGTTCTGGGAGAAAAGCATCTCTATTTGTAACCATGAGGGCATCCACGGGTTCAGTGCTCTCACACACTGCAGAGTCCTGATGACACGTATCGTGTCCTGCGAGTCCCACGCTCACTCTTCTGACAGCTCACTCTCTTTTTCTCACACATCCTCTCTGGGTCCCAGGGCACACCTGGTTCTCTGGCTTGTTCCATCCAATATCAATGAGAATCATATCATCTGTGTGCCAGGCATGCTCCGAAAGGCTGGTTTACCACCAGTCTTGCTCATCCTTTACTGCAGGGAGTGATACAGGAGGAAAAGCAGAGAGAAAAAGAGAAGAAAATGAAAACCTTGGAAATGCTCACGTAATTATTCATAAATCCATCTCCAACTGTAAGGTTTCAGAAGATGAACAGATTCTTGAGAAATATTTTAAAGAAGGGCATTGGCATTTGTCAACCAAAAGTCATGGCACTGAAGTTCAAATTAGGAGCTGGTACCAGTGAATGGTCAGGGCTGGAATCAGCAGCCAGGGCTGCAGGGGGCTCTGAGAGGTGAAGGTGGGCATTGCAAAGTGAGCTGTGGGATGTCACAGAATCATTTAGGTTGGAAAAGAGCTCTGAGATCATCGAGTCCAACCATTAACCCAGCATTGCCAAGGCCACCACTAAACCATGTCCCCAAGCACCACATCCACATGGCTTTTAAATCCCTCCAGGGATGGGGCCTCCAGCACGTGGCATGGTTGTCCATTGAGCTTCAGCTGCCCAATCCTCTTTAATTTAAAGGTATGTGTGATGCAGTGGGATAATAATTAATATGTGCATGTTCCAAGCAGCCCTTCTTTCCCATTCCCATAAATCTGCACTGTGTTCAGAGATAGATCACAAGTAATTTCTGTGCTATAAGGACCATTTTCTTTCTATGTTTTAATGAGGCCCAGACAACATACTTTTCAACCCTTGTTAAATCAGAATTAACAGTAGTTGCAGAAGCGTAAATCTCCTTGCAATACCTTGTTATTCTGTTCTAGCGCATGGATTACTTTTTTTCCAGGAGAGGAAATAGAGTTCTAAGTAGTTACATGATGTAGTATGTGCAAGACTTTGTTTTACCTCAGATTTCTTGTGTGACCTAGAGGTGCCTCTTGAGGGCAAAGTACCAAAACAGAAAGACAGTGCTGCTTTGTGTTGCCTAAAAATTGTGTGTCCTCCTGCTTGAATTACTGAACCACACAAGCTCAGCCTCTACAAATCAGGGCCCCATTCCTGGGTTTCTTCTTGTTTTGGAGAAAGTTGCTTCACATGGATTATGCCTGGGATTGTTCATTTGATTCATCCTTACATAATTTCTGTAACTGAGCATCAATTTGGCAGACTATCATCTGCTTTAGATTTCACACCTTCTTCAGGGTTCTTAGCACCAAAATGGGGCAGGAGGAGGTTGCTGCTTTGTTCTAAGCCTGGAATAAGGGAAGAAAGTTCAAACTACCTCATCTTCAAAAATGATTGCAGGGTGATACAGTGGCACAGGCAGCCTGTGGGTCCTTCCTGTGTTTGCAGTTTGTGACGAGCCAAGTTCCCAGCCTGCTGCTCCAGCCTGGCAGCATCACTGCTCAGGGATGAGTTTCTGTTCTGAGAGAGGATGATGCAGATCTGGGTATCACTGGCACAGCAGTAATCACCTCCACCAGGCTGCTGTATTAATTCTTCAAGCGGCATCACATGGAAGAGGAGCAAAGCTAACACAGATAACTCCTCTGGGACACTGGACCCTCAGGGCAGATGAGAAATTGCCCTTGTCTCTGCTTTGGCATTCCACATCAGCTGCTCTCCACGGCTCTGCACTGTTCCAAGCCATTTTCTCATCACATGTCATGGCTGGAAGAGCAGCTGGAGATGACGGAGGGAGTGGAATGTACCAGGAGAGAGAACCAACCCCGATGTGAGGTTTGTTGCTTGGTTTTGGTTTTCAGTTCTACTTGACTAATGCCTGGAACAGAGAGGGAATCCCAAAATGCTGTTGGCACAAATGGCAGCCTTCAGAACCAGAATTCCTGCACTGCTCATGTGCTCAATCAATCAGGTATTTTTCAAAGCCAGAACACATAATGAGCATGTTCCCTCAGGACTCCTATTACAACTATATTCATTTGGAGGCAGGTTTTGGATTAAACACTTTAAACGTGGAAAAAACCCTTTCTCTTCATCCCTCCAGCGAGCTCAGTTTCTGCAGGTTAAAGTTGTACAGCAAAGCCCACTGAATACAACAGATCTGCTGCAGACATTCATGGCTTTTAGATTAGACTACAGCTCTTTTAAAAATAAAAATAATAATAAAAAAAATAGTTTCTGATATGTTACATGGCCACCTTTTAAATGAGAATAGTCTCAACTTGATCATGTAGGAAAAGCCCTGGGGATGCAGGAGTTGTAGGTCAGTATTCGCATGCAGGGGTGCAAGCAGGTACTTTTTCTATACTGTGAAGTAGATACAAGAGAAATACCTTGTTTTGTTTAATCAACAGAGTTTTATGCACGTTTGAATACTACTTTTCATTTTGGAGGTATTTTCTGGAGAGAAAGATTTTTATCCATTATAATGCTTGCCTACTAAAGAGGATCAAAAGTCACTATTTAAGTTACTGTTATGTTTCTAGAGCAATAACATGCAAATTTTGTTCCAAAGTATTCCAAACAATTAAAACCAAAATGACTGTGAGAAAATAAGTTATTAGGTCAGTATTAACAGTTAAAGTGGCAACATTTAATTGAGTGTTCTACAGTGGAGATGTTTGGGGGCTAAAAGGGTGAAGCCCATCTGGAAATTGTCCCCAGTGAAAATATTTTTGTTCTTAGAATGAAAGCTGAGTTTAGAATTCACTGAGTTATCTGCTTTAAAATAAGGAGAGAGGGCCAGATTGTGAGCTTGCCTTGCTTTCCTCTAGTTATTTGCATAAAAATTGTACTCGCTTCAGCCTGCTCATTCCACAACCTTTTCATCAAGCAGAAATAGGGGCTCATAAACCCCTAATTATATGCAAGTGTATCACAAGATTTTAATTTATCTTGGTTTTTTAAGTTATTCAATTTTTCCGACTGTAAATAATTAACATGTTGAATCAGCCCCTATTGCATTTAATGCTTTAAAAGTAAATTATTTTTGAAATAGCAGCTTTTTGTTGGAGGAACAAATTTTTTTGTTTGTTTACTTGTTTGTAGGAAACCGGTTCTTAAACAACCACTGGATTTCCAGAGCCGGAAATCAAAGAAAATATTGGTGTTATAAGTGAGAGGTAATATTATGGTAATTGATCACCTTGGCTCGAAACACCAATCCATGTCAAAACCTGAGGACAGATGCACGCAAAATAATATAAATTGAAGACTCTGCTTATTTTTCAAACTCCTGGAGCAGCACCTGACCTTTGGAGTATCCCTATAAATCACTCTAAAGGCAAAACTCAAACCACTGAAAAGATAGTTGAGTTAGGACTAGGAAGAAGACCACTAGGTAGATTTTTTGAGTAAACTGGTGATTATAAAATTCAAAACTGGACTTTCTTTTTTCAGGCCAAATTATGCTTCTGTTAGAAATTGTTGTTTTTGTCTGACATTAATAATCCTGCAGGAACTTACTGAGCTTACCACTTTGAGGGATGTTTTTTCTTTTTTTTTTCCCCCAGAAAACTTATAACTTAATCAAATCAAAACACATTTTCTCTGGGTCCTTTAGAACGGTTTCTTCAATGCATTTTCCATGCCAAATTCTGCCTCTGGCCACTTCTTTCTAGAACTGTTTAATTAAGCATTTCAGGGTTGGAGGTTTTGGGTGGTTTTTTAATTACATGAAAAAGTTCTTTCCCTTTCATTTTTTTCCCTGATTCTACCATCCACCAAGACAGTAGAATGATTTTAGCTAAGCTCTCCTGAAAGCAGACACAAAACAAAGCCAAGTTCAGTTTACATCAACAGAGAATTATTTTTCTCTCCAAGAGGGAAATAGTGTTTAGTTACCAGGTTCTGCAAAATAAATTAGTGAGCTGTGATCCAGGTTATCCATCTGAGTGATCTGGCAGTGCTCTATTAGCAGGATGAAGCTGTGCCAATTTACAGTAATTAGTGAATGAGGCAGCACAACATTGCATTAGGAACTGTTACTGGGCTCCTGCTAAGGTGCAGTGAAAACATGTCCCACAAAATAGATATTTCCCATTTGATATTTTTACCAGCTACCAGTGCTCTGAATTTCAAACTAGACCTACAAAGAGTAACTTGGGTTGTTGTTTGTTATGTATTCATTTTCACTTCCCTAAGTTTAGACTTAAATATTAATGAAGGGAAGATTAAAAAAAAAAAAAAAAAAAAAAAAAAAAAAAGCAAATCCCATAAAACCCCTCCAGCCATGCTGAGGGAATCCATCATTTTCTAGCTAGTGGCAATACAAATAATGTAATGTCTTTTTCCTCCTCATTTTTAAGGGTAGTTAGAGATACCTGAACTACCTGGAAAATAAGTAAATAAAAACAATGGAATATTCAGCTGCTAGTGTATTCTTGGCAGAGGGCTGGAGTACATTTCTTCCTGATTAGAACAACAAGAGTTGTCTGTCGGCTCTGCCAAGCTCCAGCTCCAATGCTCAGCACTGAAAATATTCCCTTTTGATGCTTCTTTGGCCATAACTCAATCTTTCTAGTAACAACAATAGTTGGATAAAGGAATGTTTTTCAGTTTGCTGCAGAAATAACAAGCCTGAGGAAAATTATTAGGCTGTGCTGAATTAAAAATGAAATATTTTTTGGTTGGATTTAAAAGGTGCATTTCATCCAATTCTATTTTGGTTGGCTGGCTTTGGTTTTAGCTTTCTTTTAGATTTAGTTTTCCTTTGTAGAGGGATATTTTCAATGAAATATTGCCTCAATTTTTATTTTGAAAATACTGGAACATCTTCTTTACTAAATGAAGCATAACATTAAAAGTTCAGTAAATTATCTCCTATGTAGTATTTTTCTCAGTTTGGGGAGCTGGAGGTGGCCCTTATTTACCTGTGTGTTTAATTTTGTCAAAAAATACACACACAACCGAAACTTAGCTTGAAAATCTTATTTAGACTTCACAAACAAAGTAATAAATTTTACTGATCATACTTGTTCACAATCCTATGTAGGGCTCAGAGCTGTGATTTGACAGATTTTAAAAGAAGCCATCAGAAAGTGTCAGAGGGCCTGAATTTAGGAGCAATAAATTAATTTCAGTACTATGCTAGGCTCTAGTGGAAGGTGTCCCTGCCCATGCCAGGCATTTGGAATTAGGTGATCCCTTCCCAGGGGAACTAGAAGGTCCCTTCCAACCCAAAATTGTCTTTAACACTGCTGAGTTTTAAGAAAAATTTCATTTTTAACAAAAGTCAATTCCTGATGCAGAAGAACATTCAGCAGCCAGGTCTATTCATAAATCAACTTAATGAATAATTGATTTCCGAGATTAGTGTTCAAATCTAAAAAAAAAAAAAAAAAAAAAAAAAAAAAACCAGGAAGAAAAGAGAAAGAAGTTTGCTTATTGAAAAAACCTCAGTTGACAAAAATTAAAGTTTTTTTGATGGAATTTTCAACTGTAAACAACCTTTAGTAATTATTCTGTAATAAATTGAAATTAAATTATAAAGCCATACAGTATTTAACAATTTTAAATGTATTTTTTAACATTTTTTGACTTTTTGAAATATTTTTTCCAATGTTGAACCCTTACCCACACGCAAAGATGCATTTTTCACGAAATGTGGTATTTGCAGGCAGAAGATCACTTGGTCCTACCCACACTTAGTGGTTTTGATAACTACGAAAGACACCATGACCCTGATAACAAATACTTGGTTGTTCAGTGATGTTGGCATCACCTTTCACATCAGAGCCAGCCTCTGCCTTCCTAAGACCCTCTGGAAGTCTTCTGGAATCTTTGTTTCCAATAATCTGAAGGAGAATGGTCACAGTGAGCTTAATTTAGGCACCATCTTTAGGCAACTCTGTTGAAGTGACACAATTCCTGCTTTTAGCATGGCCCACATACAGAAAATAAGAAGCTGTCTTAAATGCTGCTATGTTTGCATTTCTTTCTAATGGACTTTTAATTGTCAGGCTTTTTTTGTATAGAATCATGGAATCATTCAGGTTAGAAAAGACCCTTAGGATCATCAAGCCGAGCACTGCCAAGCCCACCACTAGCCCATGTCCCCAAGTGCCACATCTTTTAAATACCTCCAGGGGTGGTGACTCCACAACTGCCCTGGGCAGCCTTTTCCAATGCTTGACAACCCTGTTTGGTGAAGAAATTTTCCTTAATATCCAATCTAAACCTCCCATGGCACAGCTTGAGGCCATTTCCTATTGGCCTAAATAATACTTTCACTCTTCTTTTACTTTTTTTTTTTATTATTTTATTTTGCTCATTCCACCTTAATGATTTAATTTAGTTCATTTATACAACTTAAATAATAATTCTTTATTAGGTAATTAAATTTCTTTTCAGGTTCACTTAAAAGTTTTCAAATAGTAAGAAAGAGAAAGGAAAAAGAGGTCAGTACAATAGAGAAAACCTATGCAAAGCAGAAGAGAAAATAATTGGTTGCCATAGTTTGTTTAATCAATACAGTGATAAAATAGATAAACCCTGAGTGTAAAAGGGCTCTGGCAAGATTAAACGCTTAATTGTGGTGATTCTGGCTTACATTACCAGGGTTAAATTCAGGCTGAGAAATTTTCTACATGAATACACTGGTAAGAGAAATCTTCATCTTTTGGGGAAATAAAGGCCAAAGAACAGACATCAGCATCAAGATGATCTTGTTCCTCTTCTAGAGCTGTGTACTATCAGCTCCCTGTGTCGCACCACCAGGTACTGGAAATTCCAATCAGTTGGGTTAAAAACACTTATTTTCAAAGCAGCACATGGGAATGTACCCAGAATTGTACCTATTGGGTTATTTTCCCTGAAACTTGTTACAACCTCTTGCTTTAGCGCCTCCATTTGTAAAACCACTGAATATTATTGTCACTGAAGGGCGCATTTGGAGAAAATGTTTGATTTTAGAAGGTTTTGCACTACCTCAACATCTTGTTCACTGTCTCAGAGAGGGAAAGAAGAACCAGTGAATGGAAATCCAAACACCAAGGAGCATCACTTGACATCTTACCTAAGTTCATCAGTCCCATCAGACTGAATCTATTTACATGAGCATTTATTCTTGTTTATCTTTGCCTGTATGTATATTTATGTTCCTTCTTTTTATCAGTTTTGTCAGTCTTCTCAACGAATGCCAGCAGCAGCTCCCGCCTCTCATCTACTTCTGTGTTTTTGGAAAAAGCTTGGTGATAATTGCTTTAAATACTCTGCTCGCATAGACAATACTACGATTTATACACTAAAACAGATACATGTATTAGGGATACAAACATCTGTATTTACACAGAGTCCCTAAGTACCTCAGTTCCTATGAGGAAATACAAATGGATAACAACTTTCCTAAATTCTTCTGGACTCAAGAAACAATAGACTGATTCAGTGGTGTTATTGCTTATTTCTCCAGTTGTTAAAGTCACTGACCATCTGCAATTGATGTTTTTCCAGTGAAGAAGTCACTATGGATGGGATGTGCTCATACAGGCAGAATTCAGCCATGCTATTCCAGATGATGTTTTACTTCTTGGAAGGTGCGACTCTTTGTGGGAGAAGGATGGAAGAATTCGTGTTCAAATCACAGTGTGAGATGGTAACTCCATCTTGGACAGGAAATGAAGGCTTTTCCAGCTCTTTGCTAGATTAGTGAAGACCATAAGATGACAGATGTGTTTTCTTCCTGAGTCTCAGAGTGTCATTTGAAGCTCACACACACTCCTCTATGGATAAGGGTGGACTTCCTTCACATACAAAGTCCCTGACACAGTCACAGAATCATAGAATCAGAATCACAGAATATCTTAACTTGGAAGAGACACACAATGATCATCGAGTCCAGCTCCTGGCCCAGCACAGCACAGCCCCAAGAGTCCCACCCTGCACCTGAGAGCATTGTGCAAACACTCCTGGAGCTCTGGCAGCCTTGGCGCTGTGACCATTCCCTGGGGAGCCTGTTCAGTGCCCAACCACCCTCTGGGTGAAGAACCTTTCCCTAATACCCAACATAAACCTCCTCTGTGATGAGAAGGAACCTTCCCTGTTTCTCCAGGACTGTCCACCTGCCAAGTGTCCACAGAACCACCATACTCTACGGCACAACCCCAGGTGCTGGACATGACATCTGGAACTCTACTGACTTCAAGCAGAGAAGACACTTTGGGCAGATGAGATTTAGGTTCAGTGTTGAAGACAAGCACCATCCAATGGTGACCTCTTCCACAAGGCTGAAAGCAGAAGAAAGAGGGAGCAGGGAATTGGGGAGTAAGGAAGAGACAGTACAGAAATGGGTAAAGCTGGGGCAGAGTGTCCAGAGCAGTAAAATCTTGTGTTTCCAGGTCTCTATGAGCCTCCTGCCCTGTAGCTAAAGGGATTCAGGGAAAGGATCATAACACTCCCCACCACAATCCCCTCCTAGGGCAGCTCCCAGAGATGCGTATTTACAGTGCCACCCCTCACTCAGGACTGAGCCTTAGGGCGCAGTGCAGCCCGGAGACACTGGCGATGGAAAAGATGGAAAAGACATATTAGGTCCATTTAGCCAATTCCCCAGACATTGCAGGGCTCTTCCCTTCCTGCCACGTCCAGCCTTGCTAGCCTTGGGCACGAAGCTGTCACCGAGCTGATGGTTTTGCCACTTCACAGGCTCATGTGTTGCTGGGACATTTGACATCGGGCTTCAGCAGTTTTCCAGGTGTATAATGGATGATTCTGTGGCTGCAAAGCCTCCCTGAGTGTCACTGTGTGTAACAGCACCGTCTTTAATGTTGGGTTCGATTGACTCCACAGCACCTGTAGCAGGTCAGAATCAAAAGGGACTGAACAGCAGAGCTGATCTGGTACAACCTGGCCCATGCATGGGAGTAGTACAAAAATAGTTTTACTGGGGAAAATGGGGAAAATTTTCCACAGTCTGTGGTAGATGTGTGACTATGCTGTGTAACAATAGGTGAAGGAGGCATTTAGCCTTTGCAATGCTCCTCTGCCGGCATCTTCCCCGTGTAAATAACATAAAGAGCGGAGAAGTTGGGATTTTTGCTGACTTAGGCCTTCAAAGTCCACTTACCACTTTGTCACATGAGGCTCTGGGCCTCAGAACAGTGTGGTAGCAGATTTGAGTCTGGAACAGCTGTTATGACATTTTTGCTTATTTTTCTGGAGCAACAACAGCATCCACTCGTTCATGGTCGTTCCCCATCTCCATAATGCTTCCCTTGTTCTTCCCTGTCTAATATTCTATTCCTCTGTCCAGAAATTAGGGGAAGCGGGGAGCCAAGTTTCTCTACATCTCCCATTCCTCTTGTTTCTTTGCTAGAGGTTCAGCATAAGCAAACAAATCACTTTACTTCTCCTACCTGACTGTGATTCAAAGTGCAAGTAGCCCCATCGGGAGCATCAGAACAGCTTATTGCCCTGCATGGTAGTTCAAATCACTCTCTATTGGTTTTAAAGCAAAAAGGTTTTTTTTAAAAAAGGTTAAGAACGTGAGACTGTGTGTGTCTGCATGTGTGTATGTGCTAAAGAAAAATAAACTAAATTAAATGGTAAAAAATGTAAAAAAAAAAAAAAAACAAAACAAAAAAAAAAGATGGAGAGAGAGATAACTGCAGAGGGAACAGCAAAGAATTGTGTGCTTTCCTAAGGATATAAGGAATGGAATCAAGATTCTTCCAAGAGCTGAGAAAAAATTGCTTTTTCCTAATTCATTCTCCTCTTTAAGATTTAAGAATCCAGATTTTTCATGTAAGAAATTTAAGTCACACTGCCTTATCTCCTTTCCGGATTCAGGCAGCAAGAGGTGCAGTATTAAAACTTTTATCTAAAAGATAAAAGACTTATCTCTAAAAGGTTTAATTAAGCATTCCCTTTGTGGAAGATAGAGCTGGAACCTGGAGAGTTAACAGTGAGAAGCCAAATTGTTAGATAGGCAGATCTAGGTAGGTTCCTCAGTCCTACCTCCACCCTGGCTCTCTCACTTTTTAGGGAGGCTGAATCACTCCCTGCATGAATCTGAGAATGAATGACTTCCTACCTCACTTCCACAGCATTAAAACAGAAATAGTATCTTCCCTCACCTTGGAGGGTCATGGAGGGAATAAATCAGGTAAGTTCAGGAGGTTATGCCTGCATAAGCATGAGCACTGAGGCTAAATAAGTATCTTTAAAAGTTACCATGAGGATGCTTAAAATAAATTACCCAGCCTTTGCGAAGTTTTTTTGAATGCTCTTTCCCCTCACTGCTCCCAGCTTGTCAGCTCCCTATTTTGGGATGCTTCTGCCAGCTGAGCTTACACCTTGCACTCTGGTTTGTGCAGGCTCCAAACCCAATGTGGCCAGTAGTGGTTAAGGAAAAAATGTCTTGGAAGCCACAAAGTCTCTTCTCCGGAAATAGTATCCTTCTTTCACAGAACCTCCTCAGTGAGGCAGAAGCTGCAGATTAAGTCCTGGATGTGCCTGGTTTCACAAGTGAAGCTCAGCTTATCACAGGATTTTGGCATCCCCCAGGTCTTACCTTTCCCTGCCCCAGATATTTTCCAGCACACTGCCATGCTCTGTCCAGGCCCTGTAGGACAGAGAATGAGATCCAACTGAACAGCCTCATTTGTGGTCCACCAAGGAGCTGTGCCTGGCTCAGTGATACAGAGAAGGAGAACACGTGGTGTGAACAAGCACCTGGCATAGAAACTATCAACTGGTGGCTGTACCTCGAAGAAAGCCCAGAGGAGGCATACTTAACACAATTGCTGAGATCATTGCACAATATAAACTTTATTTCAGGTCCCAACAAAAACATTTATAGCACTAGATAATAGAATCATAGAGTCATTTAGGTTGGAAACGATCTTTGAGACCAAGTCCACTTGTTAATCACACTCTACATGGTCCTGTGCAGGGCCAGGAGCTGATCTCAATGATTCTTGTGGGTCCCTTCCAATTCAGCATCTTCTGTGATTCTGTGATCTACAAGTCTGTTAAATTCCTCCATGGATAGTGACTCCCACCACTGCCCTGGGCAGTCTGTTCCAATGCTTGACAACCCTTTCAGTGAAGGAATTTCCCCAATATCCGGTGTAACGCTCCCCTGGTGCAACTCGAGCCCATTTCCTCTCAGCCTGTCCGTTATTATTTGACTTTGTTCTGGGACACAGGACTTCCATTATTTCAACTTTCTTGAATTCTGTCCCCACCAATTTACCATTCCCAATACTCTGGATGATGGACAGGACAGAGGAGCCCATTCTTTGAGTCATGTAACCCTGTGGTGGGTGCTGAGAGTGGAGTTACCCTCCACTGATGGACATCCATCCTGAGCCCTGGCAATTTGCACTTTCTTCGTAGTGTGATCAGACACGTTGTAAACTTTCCTTTTCTTCTTATGTGACCTGAGGAAACATCAAACACGTAAGAAATTCTGAGATGTCTCCTTGTTGTGCAAGAGCATGGGAATGTACATCTGGATCATTGAGTTAACTGGATTTTATCATCCCTACTTCATTCCATTACCTCATCACGTGCCATCAGTTATTACTGCTTGGTTTTATCAACAATTCTCTAAACAAGTCTTTTCCACTCTGTTTTGTTGTTATTTATTACTCTAAATGTTATCAGGATCTGGGCACACCCATTCTGGGCTACATTAATTCTGGCTTTTGCAACGTAAATCCAGTTGCTCAATGGGAGAGAAAAGCTGAACCAAGTCTTCTGAATATCTCTTGCCTTCAGGATATGGTGACTACTTCTGCGTTAAAATGCAAAAGTCGGGGATATTCCCCATTGCTGGAACTCATCTATGCCACAACGTCATTATAAAAGCTACCCTATATTTTATTGTGTCTAAAAAGACAGAGGTTCTCCTAAAAAATACATGGCATGGTTTGGATATAGCACAGGGACCATTCCCAATAGCTAACTTAGATACAGGTATATTAATATAAAAAAGGAAAGTTTAAACATGTAGGTGCAGACCCTTCCCTGTTGCTTAACCTCAATATCTTCCAGTCACTCTTAATTCATTTGCACAAACACAGTCAGTGCCTCTCCCTTAGAACCAACCTTTCCAACCTTTCTCTCTTTTTTTTTTTTTTTTTTTTTTTCCCCATTTGGTCTTCTTG
>VZRN01000230.1:184752-230718 GCA_013397935.1 Dasyornis broadbenti
GCGCAGGCATGGTTTTTTAGCACTGTGTCATCAGCCAGAGCAATGGGAAACTCTTAAAAGTAATTAGCCCATGACTGTCTGTCACTTAAGTTTATCCCTGTGGTGATAAAGAAGTGTGATTCGCCCCAAGTCTTTTCTGATTGCCAACATCTCAGCGTTAGCCACAGAGCTAAACCTGCGGTGCTGGGGGAAGTTCTAATGTTCACTGTAGTCAATGTGAGGTAAATGAAGCTGGGCTTTTTAATTTTATTTTTTGATGGAGCTCAAAAAACCCAAGTTTTTGTACTTATTAAATATTCAGAGAAACTGTGAAGCATCTCATCTAACTGTGACTGTTTATGTGTGGATAGGTGTCAGTGGCAGGCCAAACATTGCTGTCATTTATTTTTCCACCCATCTTGGCGTGAGTTGGGTGGAATGGTGTTGATGGAGAGACTTATTTAGCATAGTTATTTCTATTTCTATGTTTTTTCTACTGCACATATACATCAGATGTATAAAAGTGCTAGAAAAAAATTCCGGTAGAAGGCAGTGAACATGTAAGATAGCATTCAGTGCACCCAACATGTGAAGTCCAAAAGTGGGCAATCAGTCTTTTCCCTTGCAGGTGATATAAAGAACTAGATATGTTCAGAGGGCAATTCAGTACATCCTAAATTAAATGGACTTAGTTGCCCCCTTGAGGTATCTACCTATGTCCTTTGGCTACAGAGAGATCTGTGATGTTGGCTATCTCAATTTCGTATAACTGAGATGATGTGAGAAGAGTCCCAGGGGAAGACTGGAAGGACTCCCATACTGGGAGGAAATTTTCAGGTCCAAATTAATCTAGTTTATCATAAACCACATCAGCTTATAATATGTTATCAATTGTTTGCAAGAAAAAGAGCTCCAGCGGTAGGAACTCTGGATTCTTCTGTTTATATTTTAACATTATTAGCATTTATTATTGTCATATTGTTAGCATTTAACAAGTGAAACACATAAAAAGAACTAAAGGGTCTTCCTCAAAGAGGCTGAAAAGGCCAACAGCCCAGCTGAAGCCTACACCAACCGAGGCAGAGCAGGCAATGAACAGGAGAAAATGCAGTGTAACAGGAAGGGCTTCTACAGGTTTGTCAGACCAAACAGGAAAGTCAAAGAAAATGCACCCCCTGAGGAGCAAGGCTGGCAAATAACATGGACAAGGAGAAGACTGAGGTACTCAACAACTTTTTTGCTTCAGTCTTCACTAAGTCTCTCTTCCCACACCTCTTGAGTGTACAGGGAGCAGGATGGGGACTGTGGGATCAACATTCCTCTCGCTGTAAGAGAAGATCAAGTTCACCTAGCAAACCTGAACATATGCAGATCTACGGGACCTGATGAGATGCTTCCCAGAGTCTTGATGGAATTTGGTGGTGTAGTTATCAAACCACTTTCCATCATATCTGAAAAGTCATGGCAGTCAGGTGAGGGGAAACTGTGAGAAAAAGGGAAATATTGCTTATTTTTTAAAAATGGTGGAAAGAAGAACTCTGGGAACTGTCAACCTATCATCTTCATCTCTGTGTCTGGGAAGATTTGGAATGGATCCTACTAGAAGCCATGCTAGGGAGTAAGGAGGACAGGGAGGTTATTTGAGAGAGTCAGCAGGGCTTCACCAAGGGCAAGATCTGCCTGACCAACCTTGTGGCCTGTATGATGGACTGACTGCACCAGTGGTCAAGGGCTCCATCTTCCTGCACTTCTACAAGGCCTTTGACACGGTCCGCTAGGACATCCTTCTCTCTAAATTGGATTTGATGGATTGACTCTTCAGAGCACAAGGAACTGGCGGGATCACGGCATACAGAGGGTATGGGTCAGTGGCTCAATGTCCAGATGGACATCAGTGACAAGAGATTTTTTTCTCAGGGGTCTGTTCCAGGACCAATACTGCCAGAGAGGTGGTAGATACCCCATCCCTGGAACAGTTCAGTGCCAAGTTGGGTGGGGTTAAAAGAAACTTGATATAGTTGAAGATGTCCCTGCTCATTGCAGGGAGTTGGACTAGAAGGTTCTTTAAAGAATCCTTCCAGCACAAACTATTCTATGATTCTATGATTATTACAACAATATTTAGAGGTTTAAACTTGGATTTGTCAAATCCAGTAATCTTTTCAGATTTCTTAGAATTGTTTTTGTGGCATCTGGGATGTGAATTCATAATTTTTAAGGCTCTGTTGTAGCAATGTATTTAGTTCAACAAGCCTGCCTGTAAGTGTGTTTCAGTGAAGCCACAGGGATTATGCACATGCCCAGGTTTTTTCCTGAACTGGGGCATTAATCTTTAATATTATTGCTTCGGCTGTCCAGCTGGATTAACTGTCTGCAATTAGTTACCCTAAAATAACTGCGTATGCACTGACAGATTCAATATCCTCTCTAATAAATTGGAAAGGTAGGTCCTAGGTGGAGAGCAACCAAGAAGCTGCTGGCAAAATGGCCTAAGAAAGGAAGGCAGGCTTATTTGACATTAGGTTTCATGATATCCACACTTTAACACCGTAGTTCTTCTGAACAAGTCCCGTGTTTAACAAGACCGGGTGTGTAGTGTAGCAGGTTTTTCTTGCAGATGGGCATTGACACGTGTAGACCTGCGCACAACCAGAGCTGACACGTCTCATTTAGCTTGCTGCTATACTGGAAGGACCAACTTTTAATTTGCCCCAAAAATTTCCCAGCTTTCCATCAGATGCTTTAATGCACAGGCCACTCAGACAAGTTATTGTTACACGACACATATTAATTCTTTTTAAAATGTGAAAGCCTTTGCCATGACCTAATTAAAAATGCCTTCCTTCATCTGTGCTGTGTTAGAGCCTATCGTGACAGTGCCTTGAGCAAATGAGTTGGAAGAAATGTAGGATTTTCCACCTAAACAGCCAATTTTTCAAACTATGAAACAAAGCATGGGATGATCAAGAGCATGCCTCTGCTGGAATCTGAAAGGGAATTTACTGGTAGAAAAACAAAACCATTTCTCATCGTAACTCCATAGATAAAGGCAGTAGGCACCAGCAATGCCACAGGACACAGCCTTGGTGCTTTAAACTTCATTAACAAATATCTCTCTTCTCAGACCGCAGCGCTGCAGGTGAAGGAACATCATGGGAGTGTGGATCTGCTATTCTGACTTTCAGGTTCTGAAATTTCAATGTCAATTCCACATTCATCATTCAGGGCATCTCCATAGTCAAACTGTGAAGTTACATATTTTTAGAAGCTGACACCACCTGTCCTATGAAGGTCTTTCATAAAATTAAGATCCAGAAAATACAATAATCATTTCAGAAAGCCACTTTATACCTATGCTTTTTGTTTCTCATGGTCTTTTGATTGTCTTCCAATGTTTCTTTCACGTTTAGTTATTGCATTTTTAAAAGAAATATGTCAATATTAGTTTGCTTTTCAAAAACTTCCAACAGTTTAATGCCTTTCATTAAATAAACCTTATTTTTTATTATTTTGACCTAGTATTTCTTCCTGCTGTTCGCAGAAAAAAAATCCGTTCTTTCACAGATTTATGACTGCAGCTGATCATGATTCTGCAGCATTCTCTCTCTCTCACACCTATTTTTTCCATTGATCTACTGTCTTACTAAATATTTACTGTTACATTTCAAATTCACTCAGCTGTCTGTTCATTTTTTGTATTATTCTGAATGCGTCCATCTCCCTCTTTCCTCACAAAGACCAGTTCTTAGGCAATGTCACATGCAACATTGATTTTCTCTAGGTTTGTTTTTTTTTTGTTGTTGGTTTGTTTTATACTGGGCTGTTGGAATGCTTTCAGGAAAATCCAAATATACTGAAGATTAATCCTTCATGTGATTCTTTTGCCTTTCTTCTTGTCCTTGTCTGGAATCACCTGGACATTTTACAAACATCTGACTCCCATCTCACTCGGGAGGAAAGGTAACTCCTTACACAGGCACTTCCAGAGCAGAAATATTTTCTTACACATCTACTTAAGAAAGGATTAATTGCCTCCGGAAGTTTCTTTTTCCAAGGACTGGAGATAGAAACTAGAGAGCTCTAGGATTTTAGGTGAGATGAGTCTCATCTACGTTTACTTCTTTCACCTGCTCTGCTGACAATGGGTCATTAGAGTGATTGGAAAAGAAAGCAAGAATATCCTTGGGAGCTGCACCTTTGGGGCACTTTTAAAATAAAGTCCAACTACAAAGAACTTCGGATTTCTTTTCATGCATGATTTATATTTTTTTAATATGTCACTTGCTACTTATTCTCAATTAGTTGGGTCCTTTTCACCTGCCTGATGCAAAGAAGGAGACTTTGTTTACTGATTAAGCATTTAAAAAATTGTCATTCTGAATTACTATTTTACTTTGGGAAATAATGTGAATGAATGGAGGAAAACTAATAGGAAAAAAATTATATATATTTTCATTTATTTCTATTTCTATTGAGTAGTCTTTCCTTAAGGGTTCTTAGGACTTGTATTTTGTGCATTTCCAGGGCAAAAGCACAGCCAGGCAAATGCTAATTTCCTCGGCAGAGTGCAGCTCAGAGGTCTCAGTCAGAAAGAAGCAAATCATCAGATGTTGCCAGGTTTGAATAAACTGATTTGTTACATCCGTTCGCTTTCCTGCTCAGAGAATCCCTCCCTGCCTTTCTATCTATCTCCTTCTCTGAACCCCTGGAGCAGGAAGATTCTGCCTTAAAGCTACTGGGATTAATTATAACCAACTAATACAAACTCTCTATTTACCCACACTGCTTCACAGAGGTTTAGAGAACACCTGAAACAATCCCCAAATGTGACCACATTTATTATTTAGGCAGTCTTCCTCAGATTATAATTTTAGTTCTTCTACTCACTGCAAAAGTAAGGGGCTAGGGGGTAAGAAGACAGGAGACTTATCCCAGAAGAAAAGTCCCACTGGCTCTAGGGCAGAGAGAAAAAAATCCAGTAGTGCTTATTTTAAAATTTTTTGACAAAACTGTTGCTTATTTTTCTCTGTTTCATGGTGGGTTTTTAAAAATAAAATATCCTAAACTCTTGAACCCGTTAATTCAGTGTGTTGATTTTGAGTTTTTTGAGAGCAATGGTGGAGAAAAAGGGAACTTTTCTTTCTGGAAGACCTTTTTTTTTTCTTATGGAAAACAAGAAAAAGACCCTTGTACTACCTTGTGCTTCTCCTTTCCTAATCAACTAATTTTCCATTTGATGTTTCCTGGCTCTCTACCAGTTTCTATTTCTCAACCATCCCTCTCTGAGGGTTGTTGTTTTCTGCCTGCCACTGATGGCATCCAACAGGATCTGGGCTGTTGAGAGATGTGGGATGGGATTCATTCCACCAAGAGTCATCTGGTGCCTGCCATCCCTTCAAAGATAAAACAGAGAAATAAGCATTTCCAAGGAGTAATTTATCAGTCCCAAAGTCTAAAACAGATCAAATGTATTGTTCAATTAAAGTCAGCTTCTCTGCTCATGATCATGAGAGGTTAAAAGAGCTAACTCACATCTATAGGTCCATTTAGATGGTTAAACATAGGTGCTGGCTTGATCCCATTCTCTCCCAGTGCTAAGGATGACTTGAGAGGCTGTGGGACCTCATAGAATCATAATAGAATCATCAAGGTTGGGAAGCCCTCTAAGATCATCCAATCAAACTGTTAACCCAGCACTGCCAAGTCCAGCGCCTAAACTGTGTCCCCAAGTGCCACAGACACGTTTTTTGAAATTCCTTCATAACTAATTCAAGATTGTACTTCTGTATTTAAGCATGTACCCATATGACTGTGTCTTGAAAACAAGGATTATTTTATCCCATGCCTGGATTGCATCTAATTTATTCAAAAAGAACCAGAAAACCATACACTTCTTACTTTTATTTCAATTAGTGTAGATCAGACAATCTGATTACTCAATAAGACAGACAAACCAGCACCAATGGCCATAATTCACCTTTTGTATCTTTCTCTTCTAGAGAAAGAACTGAGTGTGAATTCAACCAGTGCCATTTCCCAGTCAAGCTGGAGTTACAGCCACACCACCACATGCTGTTTATACTCACATACCCTCAGCTTTTCCATGCTCCTTCCTAAATCCCTTGCCCCTGTACTTAAGCAACTTAATAAGCCTGTGTTTCCAGCTGATTCTCCACTGCAATAAAGGCTATACAGTCCTTCTAGCTACTTTCTACTGTAAGTGCATTCTTCCTCTTTATCTGTGCTATCTCTTCATTAAATATGTATCTTTCTACTGGAGTTTTTAATCACCACAGGGATCCATTCCATTTCCATGTGAATGATTTGTTCTTTTTTTTTTTTTGTGCAAAGAGGAAAACACACTTTTAATGTAGAGAGTACACTACATGTCGTACGACTGATTACATCTCGCCCCTGCTCAATCCTCTTTGTACATAAATGTACTCACGTCACACATTTCAACTGCTGAAAGGACAAAAAGTTCAAAATGGATGGGAGAAGACATTCTTAACAGATGCTTTTCCGGTTTCTCAACCCTTGCTTCCCTCTCTGCCATGAATTAAAATATTAATCATAGCAAGCTCTTTAAATCTGAGTGTCTGCATTTAAAAAGGAGTGAATTTAGCATACAAGAAAATGAGGCACTGGCTATTGGAGCACAAGTCAAGCATGTGTTATCTTCAGCCTGGGGTAGAGGAGAGCATCCAAATGACCCTGCCAGTGTACACATGCCTTGGGTGCTCCTACCCACACCTTTTCAGGCCAGTTTGTGCTGTGCTTAGGGGCACCACCACGGTCTCAAATGGTTAACTAGCAAACTGGTCTGCTTTAGGCCACTAAGTATTGCTTGAGCCGATATAAAGATGCAATCTGATCTCTCCAGAATGAGAGGAAATGGCCTTATGCTGTGCCGTGGAAGGTTTAGATTAGATATCAGCAAAAATTCCTTCACTGAAAGGATGGACAGACACTGGAATAAGCACAAGAGCACCAGGGAACCAGGGAATTGGTACCAGTGAAATGGCAGAGCCACCACCCTGGAATTGTTCAAAAGGGTGCGGATGTGGCATCTGGGGACATGGTTTAGTGGTGAACACAGCGGTGCTGAGTTAATGGTTGGACCCGGTCTTAGAGGTCTTTTCCAACCTAAATGATTCTATGATACCGTATTACTGCTGTGGGCTCCCTTGGTAGAAATTGGTTGGATATTAGGAAAAGTTTGTTCACTGAGAGAAAGGTTAAGCATTGAAACAGTCACCCCAGGGAAGTGGTGAAGTCACCAATCCTGGAAATGTTCGAAAACCAAGTTTACAGGGCACTTCCTGATATGGTTGACTGGGCACGGTGGCATTCCAAGGTTTGGCTTGATGATCTTGTAGGTCCCTTCCAACCTTAATGATTCTATGATTCTAAATTGGAGTGGGATGAGTCTCTCCAAAGGGTATTAGCCTTTGTCCTAAGGTGGACTGAGTGATCTTTGGGAGGTGCTTTTACCTCCCCATTGACAAAAAGCTCAATCAGACATTTGGTTAATTTAATTTCTCTATAGCTGTGCTTAAATGGGATGAATCTGACCTTTCTGTTTTCCTTTACCCCAAGGCTCAGTGACCCTCACTAAGAGCAATAAGGCCCTGCAGCAACCAGCAGGCCAGTGTTTATTCTGGAGTAAATCCTTGTTAGCCTGAAGCTCCCGTCACCTCCGTGTTCTTGGCTATCTGTTCTCATGACAGAAAATCAAAAAGCACTGTCCTTTTTAGGATCAACAGACATGTCACAGTAGAGTCTATGAAAAATAAAACCTCTGCCTCCTCAGAGACCTGGAGAAATTTAAAATGTTTCTTGATGGGATTTGATCATGGGTCACAGCTTTCCTATGAGCCTGATCCAACAGTTATGCTTTGTGGCTCTAAGGCTTTCCTGAATAAATAACTTATTGGTGGGAAAGGAGAGGCTGTATGAAGGTAAATGAGATAGGATCTTTATGGCATTTAATCCTTGGATAAAACTAATACTCCAGAAAAGGGGTGTGAGGAAGGGGAAATTTTTTTCTTTAGGTATTTTAAGGCCTTTTTAATCTTTGCCTGAATGAAAAGACAAAGAGCAATGTCCTGATAGTGCTTCCGCCCCCACAGCAGCGGCACTGGATGCTTGGTGTGACATCAATTTTACTGAATTTTAGCTTTCTGGAAGCCAGATTTCTGACCTAAGCTTAGCAACTGGTTTCTGTTTGAGCAGAAAAATTTCCAAAGGGTTAACCATCCCACCCCAAGCTTCCTCTTACTTCTGCAGTTTACAGAAACCCACTTGAAAACCAGGAACATTTGGATTTTGGAACAAATTCCACCCCTAAGATGTATGCAGCTTTCTAAGAGTAGGCAGAGTTGAACACCTGGAAAAACTCAAGACAAGTAAGTAATTTACTTTGTAAAAGCAAATTCTTTCTTTTCCCCTGGAAAAAAAAAGAAGTTTAAAAATTAACTTATATTTCAGTATAAATGTCATTGCTCAAGATAAATGAAGATGGGACTGTCTCAGTAGCCTGTTTTAGACACTTCATGATGTTGCTTATGGCATTAAGTTTTTCCTCCTCATTCTTTTGCCTAACAAACTGCAGAGAACACGAGAAGTTCAGCATTGTCACCAAACTTCTCAAAACATTTCATTAGTATGGTGAATACCACAGAAGTTTATGTTTATTCATTTAAGTAATTTGCAGTACCCCAAATCAAAGGGTAATTAACTGGGGCACTCAAGTTAACTTTTTTTTATTTAGAGACATTAATAAAAAAAAAATCACTTCTAGCTTTTATTCTGTAAAAAAGTTATAATCTGACCTTAATTAGTAATTAAGATAATATTGTTACCCTGGTGCTTTAGCACTGGCAGATTAGTTGCTGGGTACAAAGAGCAGGGAGGATGAAGTTATCCAAAGTTACATCTGAAAGAAAAAGTTGATCAAATTTACTGATTGTTTGATTTCGGTTTTATTTAACATTTGTTTCAGGGCTTGATTTAACCTTTTTCTTTCTGGCATTATTTAACCTTTCACTTTTATGAACAATTAAAGGCAAATGAATATAAGCCCTTCCAAAAATAGAAGAATCCACTGAAGCCAAAGGGAACATCATCATTTTGCAAAAGAGAAAAAAAAAAATTACCTTTAGGCTACTTAAACACTCAATTTACCAAATTACCCCTGTTTAGTGTAATGGAATAAATGGCGTTGCATAGAGGATTGCTGTTGGCAGGGTATCATTAGAGCTCAAAAGGTAATGGGCCCTGAATAATGCCCCGAGGAGCCCTGGATGCTTCAGGATGAAGCTGAGTGACCATCTCTCAGAAGTTCAGGAAGGGAGAACAGACACAGGAGGGGAAAAGAAATCCAAAAGCTGAGCTCAAAATTTTGTTGGTTTGCAGTGGAGATCTTATCCATGACTGAAATTAGCATGATGTCTTGCTGCCTATTAGAGTCAAGAGCGCACTCGGAGTAGCTGCAGTAGTGTGGGATTGGGTGATAAGGAATGGCAGGATACACAGTAAAACATTTTTAAATGGAGTCCTTTTCTTCAGCTGTAAATCCTTAGAAATAAGCTGGTAGTTCTAGGCTGTCTTTGTGGTCAATGGGAAGAAATAAGAATTTTCATGGTGCAATTGAGCCCGGGTAGACACCTAAAATAGGTCAGATGAACACCCACCATCACCAGCAGGATCCTATTTTGTCATCGAGCTGCAAGTTAAATGAATAAATCCTAGTCAGCACGATTATGGGGTGGGAGGGTCTGAAAAAGGATTTGAGACAATGTAAGTATTAGGAAATCAATACTGTGTGGATCTTGGACTTACATCCAGAGACTGACACTATGAATAATTCCTGAATTGTCTGTGTGGGAATGATGATGTGACTGCCAAATGAGGTCCTCACCTTTGCCTGCAGGACCTCCCTGCCACCGCTCATCTTCTACAGCATAGAATTATAGGCTCGCAGAACAATAGAACATCCTGAGTTGGAAGGGACCCAGCAGGATCACCGAGTCCAACTCCTGGCCCTGCACAGGACACCCCAACAATCCCAGCTGTGTTGTCCAAACTCTTCTTGAACTCTGACAGCCTTGGTGCTGTGACCATTCCCTGGGGAGCCTGGTCAGTGCCCAGCCACTCTTTGGGTGAAGAACCTTTTCCTGACGTCCAACCTAAACCTCCCCTGGTCCAGCTTCATGCCAGAGCTTCACATGGAGTATTACAGTTCTGTTGTCACTGAGCTCAGGACTCACAGAGTGGACATCTCTCTACAACATGTGTGAAAGACATGGTCTGTCCCATTCACCTACACAGCTGAAAATCTCCACTGAAAACCCAATTTCTCAATTTTTACAGGATTTATCTCTCCTCCTCACAAATATAATCATCTGCTTCCAAAATCTAAGCAGAAACAACCTCCAAAGGTCATTTTCCCATTTTTCCAGTGGACTATGTCATGTTAATTTTCAGATCCTTTAATGATTCTTCCTTTTCTTTTACACATTATGAGTCTGGTTTTCATTTGGGGTGTGTTTGTTTATTTTCTTTCTTTCATTTGGAAAGAGATGTTTAATCAGTGCTTTAATTTTGGCAGTAATTGTGATTGATTTGGCCTTAGCAACAGACAAGGAATAAGGAGGAAAAAAAAGAGGTTCTCTTTCATTGAAGATTTCATTGTATTTTAAGCAAAAATGTATAAAATTACTATTCATCTGCAAAATTTAATTTTAGGTACTTGTCAAAAAAGGAAAAGGTAATAAACAAGTTTGATTCACAGCATTGCCATAGAAGTAGACCATCCCTTTCTACTGAACAAGCAAGAAGGTAGGACATTCGCTTTAGATGTGAAAAATCATTTCAGTTCCTCTCTTTCACACAGAGGGGATTAATCCTTTATCTTTCAGTTGGTAAGGGAGTGTCTTCATGATCAGTGTGGAACATACCCTGAGGTGGAATGCTTTCAGTCATTCCTGGTGGTGCCATTTCTCTTTGCATAAATAATGAAATATGTGCTGAGCATAGACTGAAATGCAGCTGTCCCACCTCTCAAGTGATCCTCCAAACACCAGGACACAGGCTCCTGGATATTTAAATATTTTTAAGCAAAGTGCAGTCACTCTAGAGGGCTTACAAAAATGAGGAGAGCAACTTTCTACATGGGCAGATAGTGAAAGGACAAGGGGAAACCATTTTAAAATAAAAGAGGAGAGGAAATTCTTTACCTAGAGGGTGATGAGGCCCTGGCACAGGTTGCCCAGAGAAGCTGTGGCTGCCCCATCTCTGGAAGTATCCAAGGCCAGGTTGGACAGGTCTTGGAGCACCCTGGGATAGTGGAACGTGTCCCTGCCCATGGCAAGGGAGCTGGAACTGGATGAGCCTTAAGGTTCCCTCCATCCAAAACCATTCTATGGTTCCATGGCTCAATAGAAAAGTGTAAGGAGTGGCTACCCCAGAATATTATAGGATATTGGGATGAGTACAGGCTCATATACACACAGGGTCTCTTTCCAAAGGAATTGAGTCCTAACTGCTGCCGTATCATATAAAAACACTGCAAAGCCCTGCTTTCAATTGGGTATTCTTTTTAGCCACAACTCTTCTTGAAAGTTTTGCAGAAGACAAAATTATTTACTTTTAAAAAATATTTGAGTACCTAAGTTGAAGTATCTAATTATTAGGCCAAAATAATCACATTCCAAGTATATTTCTTATCCCAGATATCACCATTCTCTTAACATTTACATTCTCTCTGTATTATAAGATTGAAACATCTGATGTGAATTCATTTTACTCCTTTTGTACACACTCAGAATTGAGCTTTAGACTTTAAACTCTTCTCCAGATTTAGGGTGAGTGAGGAATTTTCTTTAGCTAACTTTCACCTGTGCTCTGGAAAATTGTCTTCATTTGGGACTTTGGTCCAAAAATATTCCTCATTGTCAGAGAGGTAGGGGACAAAACCTTGGGTATGAAACAAAGCCTTGGACTTCTGTTTTCCAGAATCCTATTATGTCTCTGGCTGTTTTATTTCCCCTCTTAAGTTTGCTATAGGTGTCAGAGCATCTTTTATGATATGTGATATGTTTTTCCTAATGAGAGGACGTTTGGTGGAGTTTGGCACCATGGATTCGCAGGATTTTGTTTCCAAGTCTATATTCTTACAATTGTCTAAGCGAAACGGTTGAGAGGAGGTTCTGTGGAGTTTGGCGCCATGGATTTGCAGGGTTTTGTTTCCAAGTCCATATTCATACAATTGTCTAAAGGACACAGATCACGGGCGGCTGAGTTTAAAGGTGACCCCGCTAAATTCCTCAGCAAGGGGCTGTGCCAAATGTGGAGCAAACACCACGAAAAATGAGCTTGGCTCTCTCACTGTGTCCATCCTCAGCTGATGGAAAGGACGATGGGCCAGGAGTGTTGAAGGGAGTCAGGCCGAGGCCAGAAATGGGGCAGCGTCAGAGCTCATTAATGTCACAACAACTCCGAGAAGCCATACGTTATTTAGACAAGCCCTGGGGCGATCCTAATTGGCAGCATGGAGCTCAAAGCCACCTTTACTCCCCGTCCAGTGGTGTTCAGCATCATTATAAAATTTATCTCTTTTGATCTACCCCTGTGAGGAAGGGACTGGCTACTCCATTTTAGAAATAGGCATAGAAATAGCAAACCACTTGACTTATGACATCCAGGACATTTATATCCAAGCCAGCAACAGAAACCACATCACCTATTCCTTAGGCTGGCATATTTATGCCCAAGACCATATTCTCCATATGTCAGACATGTTTTAGAAATATTAAATAAATTAATATTACATGGGTTAGCAACAGATTAACAGAATTATTAAAAAAAATCAAAAAGTAATCCTGGAGTCTTTACATTCACATTGAGCTTACTTTAAAAAGTGCTTTGATGATCATCTCTGAACATGAAAAGAATTCAGCTTTCATCCTAAACATAGACATGCAAAATCTACCCCCCTTTCTCTCTTTCTTCCTTAACATTAGTAGGTTCTGTTTCTTAAACAGAAATTACTGATTTCATATTCCAACTAAGATGTCTTCTTTCTAGAGATGTCCCAGATTTCAGATGGAGGGAGCAACAAAAATGATAAAATTAAAAATATAATCAGGAAGGGGAGAAAGACTTACTACCTTGTAGAAGAGTCACACCTAGCTAATGTGAAGGATATGCACCATTACTTCCCCTTTAAATGGGATCTAAACTCTGCCAAAGACAAAATTTTAAATTAAAAAAATCATTTTTGCATGTTGTATTTCACAGTCTGTTTTTAAACACACAGTGCTTACCTCAGAGAGGTTTTGGTTTAAAAGCAGAAGCCAAATTTCATCTAGTCAGTATCAGTATCTCACAATATGCTTATTGAAATCTGATCCAAACAAAAAGAACAGCTAAGTAGGAGGAAATCTGCATTTGTGTGTATTAAAAGTGACAGAAAACAAGATTCTAACCTAAAAATATTTGATTCTGTAGTCAGTAAGTGATGAAAAATCAAAACAAAGCCACTTCTATAATTTAAGATGATGCAAAGCCAAATCAGTTTAAGTGTTTTGATGGATTTTAGAAGCTGAGTGGTGAAGACCATCAGTGTTGGAAAACAAAACATGTGAAGAAAAAGTCTAATTTAGATCTGAAAGTTCATTTGGGGCTTAAGGTTAAAAATGAAAAGCTACTTTAAATACAGGTAAAATGGCAATCTCTAAGGGAGATCACAGTGATACTACATCTGATGAAATGTGCACAGACAACTAACAGCGTCTGATGGAAAATACAGAAAAATTATAAAAGTCCCTTTTGATGTTAAAGCATCGTGAAATGGCACAAAGGGTGGCCCTGAAACTAAAGAAATAAAATAAATATTGAGACTTTTGTAAAGCAAATTTGCTGCACAAATAAGACTGTGCAGACTATTCTTGTGTTGTGAAAAGGAATGAAAAAGAAGAAAGGCGAACTCAAGAAATAAGAACAGATGCAAATATTCTTACACAGGCAGGTCACAGGTGGAAATACACCACGTGTACCCAGCTATGGTGGAAAGGCAGGTTAGATGGCTCCATATGAATTTCCATCCTTTTATTTACCTATCTGTCTTATTCCACTATTGTTATTAAAAATAAAGAAAATATTTGTCCAATATCTGAAGAACTTCCCAGTCATTGAGTTCTTTCCACCCCAGACAAAGAGGAAGCCAATTTTTTACATTACAAATTGAGAGCTCTGATCAAAATATCAACCATTTCTTTTGCCTAAATTTCAAATCAAGTGTCTACCTCACAGAGAAAAAAATAATTTCATCCTTTTATACGTGTTAGAATGGAAGATTCTCACATTTCAGAACTGTCTTTTGAAACTTCAGAGGAAATTAATCAAAATCAACCCTGTATTACAAAGCAGTATTGATTTCATGACCTACATGTATTTAAAATTTTAATTAGAAGAAAATATCTTCTCAAACCTCCCAAATGTCTTTTAGCATTTGATCTAAGAATGATATCTGGTGTCCTGAAGTGGCCCTCAGCATCCCTTTCCCATGGCTTGTTGAGAAGGACCTCAAGACTGCAATCTCACTTAAATGCATGGTGACTTTTCCAGTTCAAATCCTGTCTATCCCTAAATTTATGGTGCATCCCACCCTTAAGGGCAAGGGAACACCTAAGAGTTGGAGACGCTCATGGTCAAAAAGGAATGACAAAAGTCAGATAGTCCACAAAACCCACAGAGTTTTATTAATAAATTATACACTTGGAACGGAAAGCAGTGTTAGTCTCTGAATTTCTAGCATAAGAATGTGTTGGTGGGTTTTGGATAAGGTATGAGGTAAAAGGGAAGAGAGAGGAGAAAATTAGAGAGAGGGAGAGAGGGAAAGAGAAAGACAGAGAGAGAGGGAGAGAGAAAGAAAAAGAAAGAAAGAAAGAAAGAAAGAAAGAAAGAAAGAAAGAAAGAAAGAAAGAAAGAAAGAAAGAAAGAAAGAAAGAAAGAAAGAAAGAAAGAAAGAAAGAAAGAAAGAAAGAAAGAAAGAAAGAAAGAAAGAAAGAAAGAAAGAAAGAAAGAAAGAAAAGGAAGAAAGATCACCAGTCTTGGCCCCAGCATTTATGAAGTTGATGGCTGTCCAGGGTCCTAGGATGTGCGCAGGTTTTGTGAGGGTACCTCTGTACAGAATTTTCTCCATCCAGGAGAAAATCTTCTTGCTTTCTATGTGAATTAGATATCATGTGCCATTTGTTCTTCTAGACCTTTCTGGAAATGGGTCTGAGGGGGTCTTTGGTGGGCTTGATTCCTCCCTACTGCTGGCCTTTGGTCAGCAGTCAATCCATGCCCACTCCTTGACCTCATTCCTGTGCTTGCAGTGTGCTGTGCTGTGCTTATCTGCAGGAGCCAGAGCAAGGATGTTTGTCCCAGGAAGTGCTGCCCTACCTCTGTCTGGCCCTTTCTCCGGCCAAATCCTGTTGTTTTTCACAGCCAGCCAATAATCCTTGGCTGGCTTCACAGTTTTCTGGCTGTTGGTGTTTTTAACACACGCCTGCTTGTCTTTTAGCCTTTTACATATGGACCTGAGTCCAGAGTAGGACTTGATCTCATCAATGCCCTTATCATGGAATCATGGAATCATGGAATCATTAAGGCTGGGAAAGACCTCTAAGATCATCGATTCCTACCACAATAGGCAAAAGATGAGGGGCAATACTTGACTACAGAGCAATCAAGTACACTTCTCTCAAGGGAGAAAGGAGGCATTTTGGGTTTATGATCTCCCTTTGTGTCATGTTGAAGGACTTGCTTTTTGTCAGTTACAGAAAGAATTTATATCTCCTGATTTTAACTCAGTATCCTGATCATAGTTTCACTGCAGGTAGGTGATAACCAAATCCCTAAACCAACACAGCAGCCACTGAACCTCCCCCTGAAGGTTGTCTCTCTGGTAATTAAGTAAACGTGGTCTTTAAATGATATGTTCTTTGGTTTAGTTCCTTGACCTACCTTCACACTGTGACAGAAGTTATTGCCTACAGATAATGAGCTATAACACACACGGAGTATTCTTCTGTGGATGTTAATTTGAAAATGGCTCCTTGGGCTAATCTTGCTCATGGTATCAAGAAAACAAAGGTTAAAAAATGGACAACTGCCACAGCAGGTTAGGCTGTGCAAGATGCTGAGCTTTGAATTTCAACCTTGAGAAGATTAAAACTTGATCACCACCTGCTACAACTCATATTGCCATCCCTTGGAGACTGGAAATCAAGGGAGCATTTTGATCTGTGTATATCACCCACTTCTGAAATAGCTGGAGTTGTGGGCTGTGTTGACAACCATAGCTCTCCCGATGAACCTCTATCTTGAACACCTACAGATGGAACAAACGCCCCTTCAGAGACCCAGGGAAGAAAAAAACATCCCATTCTGCATTGACAGACAGGTGGTTGTATGGGGATACAAACCTTGGTTTACAGAGCAGGCAGTGCATCAGTGCTGTGGGTTCACTTTTGGGAGAGCTGGGCAGCCAAAATGCCCCATCTACCCTCTGGCACAGAAGCCACCCTGTGTTCGAGAGGTGTTTGTGGTTCCATTTTCTGCTGTTCAGTGCAGCTCTTTGCGAGCTTGCTAACGTTTAGTAAGAGATAACAGATTAAGCCAAGTGCAGAGATAATGAAATATAAATTAGTAGGTTTGCCAGCCTTTATCCACAGCACTGTCAGAGTGTATTATCTGGTATATCTAGTTCAGAGCAGTCAGTTAAATTTCCCCTTATCAGAAACTGAGTGTGAAGTGTGGTAATGTTGCTAAGTGCAGAACAAAAATCTCTCTTTTTTTGCATCCCATGACTGCTCCAGGCAACATTCTTGGAAACCTCTGAGTAGGAAGGAAAAGAAGACCCTGAGATATATACACTGTGACAAGCCAGGAGGCTAAGCTCCACCGGTAAACCGTCCTGTGAGCGGCAGTCGCCTGTGGCTGTGACATTACCACACTTTGCTCAGCTTCAGAAAGGGAAATTTAACTGACGACTGCTATGAACTGAAGCCACAGCCTAAACCAGATAATACACCCTGACAATACTGTCAGGCAAAAAAGGCTGTGTTCCCATTGATTTCATCGCATTGGAGACATATTACCCAGGGCTGTGTATGTTTGAGGGTATATGTGAACACTGTGGGAATATCAAAGGGAAAGACACACTGATTTGGGCAGAAACGGGCCTCACAGAGATAAATCCCCGAAGTGCACTGACTGAAATATATATTATTTGGAGAAGGGGGCATGGCAAAGATATTGATTGTAATTATAACTTAATCCTCAATGTACCTCTGATATACCCTCCTGGGTTTGTTTAAAGGGGTAAAAAGCATTAAAGGGGGAAATCACATTTCTTGCATCTCTGGGTTGTTTCTGAAGAATTGGAAATCCAGTTTGTCAGCATTTTCAGATGGATGCAAACATCAATAAAAGACAAAACTCTAAAGCTTCAAACCTTGGGTTCAGATCAGAGACGAACCCTGCTTCTCTAAATTCTTGGGCCTTGGACTATAGATGCTCAATAAACATGTTTTGGGAACAAATGATAAAGGTCCCACATCCAGAGCCACAATATATATTCTAAAAAAATGTTAAAAGCATTTTGAAACAAAAAGGGAACTTTAGAACACAAGGCAGCCCAGAATGAAAGGCCAGCCTCTAAGTATTTGGCTTGCAAGGAAATGTTTCTGAAGTTGGAAAGAAAAGCTTGTGCTCAACTCCCTTGTTTACACTAACATTTGTTAACTTTCATGTAGTTCTTGTCCCCTCACAAACTGTAGCCCTCAATGCCTGTGGAAAAATGCTATTTCTTAAATTTACATTATTTTCATGATGCCCACATTTTGTTTATCTTAAGAAGCATGAGAAAATTTCTCATAATCCCTTTGCTCTCTACTTCTTTCTCATTTATACACCAAAGCTTTGGAGCATAAATGAGGAAGGAAAGCTGAAAATATGTGGTTCAAACTTTAAAATAAACTGTTCTGGCATAAATGTATCAAGGCTTCCAGGTGACCAGGACTTACTATTCTTGGAACCTTGATCTACAGGTCTGCTGAACTGCTGGTGCCAATTTTTCCTTGAGGACTTGGTGAGGAATTTCTGAGTGTTAGAATTCAAAGCTTTCTCTGTTTGCAGTGATGAGCACATCCAGATCCCAACCTTCTGCCACAACGTGTATTGCAAAATTGGCATGAGCTTGCCATGAATATCTGAGTTGCTCCAAGGACTATCAGAAGAAGGTGAGCAAGTCTCACTGGTTTTAATTTATCCCTGGCAATATCAGGTAACCTTTGGAAAAGGGAGGGGAAGAGAAAAGATACTGATAAAACAAATTACTATTTATTGCACCTTTTATACTGGAAGTGTAAAGCAGGAGAAAATGGACCCCATCTTCATGTAAAAGATGTATTTGGAATACTTGTAATTAACTCACTTATCACTTCTCTGCTGTACTCTCTAGGTTCACATACTGTCTTTTTCTCATTCTTAAGAATTCAACATCTTCAACCCCAGCACTCTGTAAAAGCCATAAATTAGGATCCGAGATGAACTGATGTTTCATTTGAAACATTTCATGCTGGTTTGCAGCTTCCAAATTAGCATGAAACAGCACCAGAGGAAACAGAGGGATTCTCCTGCATTGTACAAAGAGCTATGTGAACTTTTGAAATACTGAGAGCTCATTACTGACAACATTTTGACCTCGGAGTTTTCATGTGCTGACCTGGAGGCTGCCTTTGGAAGTGAAAATGCAGATTCCCCATTCAGTATGACTGCATGGGTTTATCAAGCCAGATGACTTTTTTTCAAATGCAAAGCAACCGTACATGGCTTCCAAAAATGAGGAAAAGTAATTAAAAATGATAGATATGAAAGCAGGATGAATAAACAATCAGCTAGGAAAAAGGCAGACAGAATGCAGTCCTTTCTGGGGTGCTTTTGGTAAGCTTTTATGTTTTGTTGCTAAGCCTGTTGAATCCCATCCAGAGATCTGGGATTAAAAGCTCTGCAGAGGCTTAAAGTACCAAACAGAAAGCAGAGAAAGAGCAAGAGCTACTCGTCTTCTGAAGCTCCCTCTTGTTACTCCTGTGACCCAGTTTTATTGGGAATGCTACTCAGCAGCAAAAAGTAAAAACATAGCTGAGATTAGGTAATAGAACAAATACTAAAGAAACATTTTCTGTTTAGTTGTTAAAGAAACCAAGTGAAACATTCTGGTCCCACAGAAGCCAAAAAGAGTCAGTACTAATGTCAACAGACCCAGAAGTTCACTGCAATACAAAACCTTTTCAAAATTTAGAGTAATTATTTTAAAAGACATTCTAAGTCAAAACTTGGGGAATAGCACTGCATTCTCACTTTATGGGTCACAGGAAAGAAGATCTAAGAGGTGTCCATGACCATGACAAGAGGTTGGAACTAAGTTACCTTTAAGGTCCTTTCCAATGATTCTATGACTAAGTGGCTTGCAAAGTTTCTCAGGGCTCCAGAGAATTATATTTATTTCAAAAGAAAGTCTAGAGACAATTCTTTATTAAGTCCCGCCATATAAGAGAAGGGACGTTGCATCAGCTGAGAATCTGGCCACATGGTCACATTTTTCCAACTTGTCTTCATTCAGTTGGGATGTCATGGAATAAATTCAGGAATACTACAGGGGTTGGACAAGTGTAGAAACCCTCAGGTAACGGGAGCAGGAAAGAACCTTTGCAGGGCAAGAATGGAGTCACTGTCAGCACAGCAACAGCTCACTTTAGACTTGGGATTCAATGCAGATTTTTAACTGCTTTGCACTATATATAAGTCTTGTGAGCGCAACACTTATCACTGATCCCCTTGTTCCTTTGTGGGATTGTTGTATTCTATTGCAACAAAATAATGCTGCAAGCAATTTCTTCTCTCAGTGTCATTTTCATTCCAGATTGCTCCATGCTGGAAATTAGCTGTATGGTGTTGTTTAAACTGTTTTTAAAACACAGAGTGTAAAAACCTCACCTCCAGACTCCGCAAGACTTCCCTAACCGACTATGACTGAATGGAAAATTCTGCCGCTCTGATTAAACTTATATGTAGAGGTGAATAAAATATAAAAGAGGTCTTGAGCATCATCTTTTATTTAGTGTCTTGTCCGATAAGTATGATCATACTTTTAAGGATCACAGTATATTTTTAGACACCTTGTAAAGCACTCAAGCTTTTGCTTAGAGTACTAAGAGTGTATGGTTTAATAAGCCAGTTGACAGAACATTAGTGACATCAAAGCCATGGAAAAAACTCTGTTTGCTTGCTCTTCCTTTCATCTGACTTTAAAATACAGTGCAATCGACAGGATTAGGAGAGAAAAGCACATATACACATGCAAACCAAGTGCATTTGATGAATACCGTGTGATTAACTGTTTGAAAATAATGATTATTTTCAGGAAACTGAGATATTCTTCTCCTTCTAAATGCACATCAGATTTTATGCAAGCCCACTGTCTCAATCTGCTCATGTGTTGCAATTTATCAAGGGGTTTCTCGGGGATACCAGATTGATGCCATCTGGGTATTGTGTAGACAGGAAAAGTACACGATGCTTCGCCTCCTTTCTGCTGTTAACCCCCAGTTCGTCAGGTTTGCTCTTGAAGACAGAGAATATTCAAGTTTCTATGTCTAATGTCAGGCTAGAGCCCCAGGAGAGGTGGTAGGTGGTTATATCCATCAGGTCACATCTGACATTAACACCACACATGGGACACATCTCGCCCAAATAAAATGTCCACAGAGCTAGTTTCCTGCAATACTCAGCAAAGCCAACACAGAGGAAGGAGAATTTAAGCAAATAATCCATCTCACCTTCTGAGATATTTATTTCCAATGAGCTGCAGTGATTCCTAAAAATGCTTTTTCTCCCCCCTTCATTTTTTCTTTCTCCTTTCTTTCTGCAGGGAGTTAGAGCATGTGATTACAGGTACTTGCATTGTACACAATGAAAGATACCTTACACAAATTTCATTGCATTTCTACATGATAATTGAACTTTTCATAGATCTGATTATCTCCAGAACCATCTCAGGTCAGATGACATTATATTGTTTTAGTTATACTTTTCACTCATGAGAGAAGACCCCATAATACAAAGAGAAGCTAACTGAAAGAAAATCACAACCAGCAAGGCCCAAATCACATCTGGGTGTAGAGATATTGAAATACAATCCACTTTGCACATTACCACCTCCAACTGGCTGTCTAAAATCATGCATTAAAGAGGAAGGTTTGCTCTTAGAACATCAGTGGGAATATGAATTTAGCAAAAACATTATCTGCTAGTTAATTTTGTAAGTCACTTCAGTGATAATCTAGTTATACAAAACCTCTCAGAGGCTGCAATTTTGTACCTTCACTCTTTAGTTCTGCAAAAAATGGGGAGAGAAATTTTGTCTTTTAGATCATGGAGATTAATATACTATTGTTTGATAAGAATGTACAACTCAGGAATGATACAACACCATCCCCCTAAACACCTAAACCCCAGACACCTCTGGTTCCAAATATCAACCATTTAATGCTACTCCTCTCAGCAGCAGTACTGTGTTCATTATTTGACTTCATCTTGGACTATTAAAAATTTGATTTAAAGAGTTTTAATTTGAGTCATTTGTAAAATACCAGCTGCTTATCATCATATATCCAGAGAAGCTGTGGATGCCCCATCCTTGGAAGTGTCCAAGGCCAGGTTGGAAGGGGCTTGGAGGAATCTGGGATAATGAGTGGCATCCCCGTCCATGGCAGGGGGCTGGAATGAGATGATCTTAATGTCTCTTCCAACCCAAACCATTCCATAATTCTGTGATTTTTAGGGCTTCATTTGCAGGTCTTGAGGCCTGTTGTTAACGGGAGAACAATGCCTTTGAAGAGAGCCTTTGCAGTTTACGCATTGTGTATCATCTCTGCTTTTCCCATACTTTGCACAAAGCAGTAGAACAGTAGGATTTCCTAATTCACTGGGAAGTCAAGTGCTCGTATCTATGTTACTTTCCATATAAAACACTTAGAATACACTCAGCTGTGAATGTAAAGCCAAAGCTGAACAGTGAATTCTCCTTAAGGCCTGATTTTCCAGGCAGTATTTTGCCTATGGAGATGTTTCAGCATTAATTTTGATCATATTCTCTTTCACACCCTCTATCTAAGGTACTAAAAAGGGAATTCACAGGAATTCGTAAGGTGCCATAAGCAATGTTCTCAGAAGTGTAAAAGAAATGAATACGATAATAGCTTTCAAACTAAGTTCTCCTCAATGTGTTTAGTTCACTGGGTGTTAAAGAACATTTAGTAACAGTTTAAACGAGTCAAATGAGGATGCAATCAGAATTCATCAGGTAAGGCACTACCCAAACTGAACATTATACCCTCTTTGTGCATGCTCTAAAGGTGTCTTTGCCTTCTTGACCTGTTTAGATGAAAGCTGACTGGCTTCTTTAAAGCACATTTTTCAGGGACATTAATCAGAGGGCTGGAAAAAAAGATTTTTTTTTTTGTCTTTTTAAGCTTAGTGTTTAATATCTCAGCCCACTCTGCACAATGGGAGATATCAGGCTTTTGTTGGAAGTTTCTTTCTCAGCAAGGGCTGCACATTGGGCATGTCCACCTCTGGAAGTAAATCCTACAATTTCTGGTGTTAAAAGGTTTGTACCACTCAGAGGTGGATTACAGCACAAGTTGCACATCCTCTCAGCTCTAGGTGTGGGAGGTCAGGATCTGTAGGAAAGGTCATGAGTTGTTTGCAAAGTTTTCACTTGTTTCATCACTCATCCTTGAGATATATTACATAGATTAGATTTAGATTGGATATTAGGAAGAAATTTTTCCGTGTGAGGGTGGGGAGGCCCTGGCCCAGGTTGCCCAGAGAAGCTGTGGCTGCCCCTGGATCCCTGGAAGTGTTCAAGGCCAGGTTGTACAGGGCTTGGAGCAACCTGGGATGGTGGAAGGTGTCCCTGCCCATGGCAAGGGCATTGGCATGAGATGAATTTTTAAGATCCCTTCCAACCCAAACCATTCTGTGATTCTGTGATTCTCTGGTATCAGCCCCATATGAAAAATTCCAATAGAATTTCATTGGGAAAAAAAAAAAAAAATTCTCAGAAATTCTTAAGTGCTTCAAATTGAAGAATGAATTTTCTTCCCTCCATGGCTTTGAATATATTGTTCCATGGGAGATTAGATGCTCTATATACTGATCCATATGTTTACAGTGTGACTTCTATTAAATTCTTAGACAGAACATTTCCAGATGTAAATATTTTTTTGTCCTGCTCCTACTTAATGCCTTAAGACTGATGCAGACAGAAACAACAGGTGTCTGGGCTGTCTTACAAAAGTATCTGAAGAACTTTTTAATTTAATGCTGGAGACATTCTTGGGTATAAGATATTATTGAAAAGTAACTTCCTTCAAAAATAGCAAACAGGACAGATTTACTGATCAGTCCAATTTACTTGAATATTTTGCAGAAACACATTTTACAAACATATTTATTTGAGTATATTGCCCACACACAGGGCGTGAAATGAGACAAAAGGATGGCAAAACGTGGGAAACATTACTGGAATTTTAAGTAGCATGAATGGATGACGGTGCAAATACCTTGCTTCTTTTTCTCCATCACGCGGAGACATCAGCACTTCAAGTCATGTGCTGGGGGTTTCACCTGGCCCCTGTGCTCAGTCAGGGCTGGAGAAAGTCGCCTGGAATCATGTGAGGTGACCTGTTCACTCCTATTGATACAGAAATACATTATCCCTCCTAATCTCTGCCAGAGCTGCCCAGTGTGACCAAGGATCTGCAGCCAAGGTTCACAGGACACTGGAGATCATTGAGCTTTGGAGGTGCTGTGTCGCTGCTGTCCATGATATTGAACAAACTAAGGTGGAGCATGAGTTGGGACATTCAGATGGGATCCTCTTATTCAAGGATTAAATCCCAGGAATCAGGCTTAATACATAGAGTCATGGAATTTTTTGGTTTGGAAAAGACCTCTAAGATTGTCAAGTCCAGTCATTAACCCAGCACTGCCAAGGCCACCATTAAACCATGTCCTCAAGTGCCACATCTAAACAGCTTTTAAATCCCTCCGGGGATGGGGACTCCACCACTGATCTGGGCAGCCTTTTCCAAGGCTTGACTACCTTTTCTCTGAAGAAAATTTTCCTAATATCCAATCTAAACCTGCCCTAGAGCAACTCGAGGCCATTTCCTCAATTGCTTGTTCCTTGGGAGAAAAATCCATCCCCACCTGGCTCCTCTCTCCTGTCAGGGACTTGTGGAGAGCAAGAAGGTTCCCCCTGAGCCTCTTTTTCTCCAGGCTGAGCCCCCCCATCTCCCTCAGCTGCTCCTCATCAGACTTGTGCTCCAGAACTTTCCCCAGCTTTGTTGCCCTTCTCTGGACAAGCTCCAGCCCCTCAATGCCAATGAAAATATGAAAATATCTCAACCTGGTGGGATGAATAGAAGCTCATTATCACTCCAAGAAAACTGACAAGCAAGAAATAAAACTGTCATATGAAATTTGTTTTGATTATTTAAGGTAAGCAATAAAACTGAAGTTCAAGAAGGTTCCTGACATGGGTAGGTGGCATTAATTCTAGACACAGGCAGCCTTAGAAGAAATAATTTGAAATATTCATGTAATATATTAGCTACTAAGTCAGTTGTGAAGGGAACACGCCTGCACACTGCAGGATAAAAAGTGATGCAAATCTGCAATATGCAAAAGCCATAAAACACAAGGAATGAGACAGTAAATATTACAGGAAGAAATGTAATGCCATCACTTAGGAACATGTCCTCAGGATGGACCATTCCAACCATCAGGCAGTGTTTCTCTGTTTTGGACAACCACAAAATACCACAATGTGCCAGAGCATAAATTGCTCACATTAAAGCTCAGAGTCCAGGGGCTTCTGGGACTATAGTTCTCGAGTTACATCTGTTGAAGATAAGCTGAATAGCTGGAAGGCTCTGTCTGGTTCTGATATCTGGCAGAGAATGGCCACATTGATTGGCCATGGACAAGCTGTCTGTTGAGAAATGTCCTTATTAGCTCTGTGAGCAGAAAGTTCATGGGACGGCGTTGACCAAAGAAGTGCGTTCTTCCAACAATATTGATAATTCCTCTCCTGAGGAATTATCTCTCCTGTGCTCCTGTCCTGACACAGCTAAATCTGTCATGTTGTAACCCTGATTTCCTGGGTGATCCTCTTTTACTTGACAGTTTGGTGATTAAACCCTTCATGCACATCAGTCCTTTCCTCAGGAAAGACCAGGGTGTTTCTGACTGGCAAGTCATTATGGACAAATGAACAATATCAGCTCCTTTGGCTCTTCATACGTGCGCCCAAACAGAGACAGCCATGGGGATTTCTGGGGGGATGAAGGATGAGATCCAAATCCAAACTGGGAGCCATATATACTGGGAGCTGTGTAACTGCTTTGCTCACCTTCCGCCTCTGTAGACTTTCAGATTCCACCAGTCTTTTCGACAAACTTACAGATACAAGTCCTTTTACTTATAAAAGGAACTTCGGTCTTAACTTTGATAGGTTTAATTGCTGACCCTGATATTTTGGCTGTGAAATTTCCAAGATATATTGTGGATATCAGTGCAAAATTTAGAAAGACCCACTGAAGCATGATACTAAAATATGAGCAAAACAATCCATATTTTTGTTCTTCTGAGTTTCAGAGTCAGCTAACTAAGCAAATAGCAGAACCACCATTACACTTTTACTGTTAATTTAGAAAGGACAAACCAAATAAGCCTTAAAGACTTCCCTGGAGCTGTAACTGAGCAGGAACACATATGACCAGACACCGAATATCTGCACGTTGTCTGGGTTTGTAAACAACACAAAGACCTTTGAACATGTAACAGTTAGTTTAGGGATAGAGATGGATAAATACAAAGACACATCTTGGTAATCTTACAGGTCTTCAGGCTTCCTGCATTCCCTTTGCAACCTATTAGTGATCTGTCTACTAATATTAAATAAGCTCCTTTAAAGAATTTTCCCTAGATTGATTTGAATCAGGAACTCGGAGATTTGAAATAGGCACTCCTTCATTCCAGTTAAAATAAAATTGTGTTTCTGCTGAAAAGTCAGTTCAAGAAAACCGTACATGTGTTCCTAAACCAGGACAAAATAGTCTCAATATGGAGGAGGAAAATGAAAAAGCAGGCCATAGCCTGCTATTCAGCTCTTGTGCAAATACTGTCAATTTTGGGCAGGATTTTAGTCACAGAGACATTTTGATGTCCACAGGTATTTTCCTCTTGGAGGGAAATTGCAGGACATTGCTGGTGTTATCCTGTGGACAATTCTGTTGAAATCAAATGAGAATGAACCATGTGTTTTGGTAAATTACAGCTGTAGTAGTTTGAAATATATCACTGTGTTTTAAATTTTCTATTTTAATCATAATTTAAAAATACAGGCAAATCTCATCAGTGCTCTTCACCTGATACTCTTATTTTCCAAAGAAAAGGGTTCTGGTTTTATTGTTTATTCTTGGCTACTAAAACAAAAAATATAAGGTACTTTTTGGTACTTTCTGGTAACCCAGGGAAAATAGTAAAATGTTCTTTATTTAAATAAATATATAGATTTTTATACATATATTCAGCCTTTTCATTGTCTTGGAAAAGGAGAAATGAAATCTTATTTACTAGGTGGTGACTGACATTTTACTCCCAATTTGTATCAAGTCTGAAGTCTGTGTGGGTATGGGGATTCCTGCGAAAATACACAACATAAACAGTACAGAATTGCTCTCATTAGATAAATATCCCCCTCTCTTGCTCCTGCTTCCAGCTGTTTAAAGCAGCAATGAAAACTGCACTTGGAACAATGCCAGGTGACTCGAATAAACTACAGAATTAAAATGAAAAATATTTCCTTATAAGCTGAAAGGAGAGGTAATTAAACGAAAAGCTTTGAGAACCACAGAAAGGAAAAATATCTACCTTTGAAAAGTTAGGAAGCAATTCTACATAATTTTAAAGTCTAAAATTTATTTAAACCCTGTCCAAGCAAATATTTATGTTCTTGTTCAGCTTTACTAATTTAGATAGTAAAGACAAAGGGGTGTGTGTGTTCTTATTTTCTCTTGCAGAGTCACTAATGTTAGGAATATACCAGATAATCTGGTGAGCTGTATCTCATAAGGTGTGATTCAAAACATTTTGCTTTAAAAATGTTATAACTATTCCCTGTTCTGCTCTTATCTAAGTAAGAAGACTGACTTGCTTTCTCAAATATATGAGGATTAATTTGATCATGCATACTATTTTTAATTATTATTTTAATTATTATTTTATTTATTATTTTTAATTTATTGAAATGATAGCATTTCATAATGACAAATGATGCCACTAAAATATTTTTTTAATTTATCCTGGTATCAACTTAAACAGGAGTTAAATCAGTTTTTGTAAATAATGCATTGAAAGTGAAATTATCATTCTCGGGTTTAAATTACCTCAACAAAAACAGATGTTTGTTCCAAGTGTTCCTAATTTCCTTCTTAGAATGGGATCCTCGAGTACAGGCATTAGAAAAACTGCTTTGATGGGTTTGGGTTTTTTGTTGATTTTTTATTGTTTAGTTCTCTTTCAGGACTGCACTTGATCTCGAGATGCTGTGATAGCTTCTGCACAAATCTTTTATGTACCTATTTTTTTTATTTTTTTTTTTTTTCCCTGATGCTGGAGCAGATGCCCAGGCAGGAGTAGGAGCAAGGAGTACTCAGAAACTCCAGTCTTGCTTCAGCAGCTCCTGGGACTCAGCAAGATGCACTGTGGGATCCCTGATGGGCTATGGATGACTTGTGTTCCCTTTCCAGAGCAAAGCTGTGCCTTCTCCACTGTTCCTTCTCCTTCTTTCTCTCTGTCTTTCTTCATTCTCCCTTTGTCACTTTTAGAGACTCTCTTTTCCAGTTGCCTCTGTGATCATGTTCTGTGACTGAGTGATCATAAACAGAAAATAACCAAGGCCACACCCCTCTCTGCATGTACAGACATTGCAGACAGCTCCCATAAACCAGTCTGACTGATATATTTGTATAAGGACTATTGATTTTCTCCTTCTCTCCATGAACCAGAAGGTGGCATCTGATTACTGGCTTGTAAATTTGCATCTCTTCTATCTTCACTGCTGCGGTCAGCTTCAGTGAATCCTTTTCTTTACAAATCCATCCGTGTGAACACACAAATTTATGCCCACTGTTCTTCAGTCAAACACACACACACAATTGTTAACCAGTTTCTGCCATGATAGTAGTATTTAGCCTGCACTGAACTGCTTTGCTTTAAGGATCTGATATCACTGTGCATTTATTGACACGTTCAGCAATACAATCCAGGAGCTTGACATCACTCCCATTCTCCAAACTGGAAAAGAAAAGCAAAAGAGATCCAAAGGTCTCCTTCAGAGGCAGACAGAAATGTTGTGACAAAGCATGGAATATTTAAATTTCCTTGCTTTTATTCTTGGTGTTCCAGCAACGAGTCGAAGCAGGTGCTCTATTTTATAAAATCATGAAATTTGTAGACTTCTCAAGGGTCTAACCTTAGTTTCTATGTATTCAGACCTTGGTGAGCAATTAGTGTTTGGGCCTCAGTTCTGATGAAGATGAGCAAACATTCTCTATCCCTAGCGTAGCTGATCCACAATGAGTTGTTCCTGTCAACCTGTAAATGTTTGGATCTATTTAACCAAGCAGGTGATGATTTTAAACCCCAAAGTGTTTGGTTCAATCCCCTTTGCACTAAGGAAAATTTATTAACATAATTGCTATAATATCAGAGGGGATTTTTGTGAAAGTGAAAGTATAAATAATTGGCTTATGAGAAGCAGCTGGGCAGAGGTGCAAATAGAGCTTTCGGTGAAGCCTGTGGGTTCACAGTGTAATGGCTGTCAAGACCTACATGTTAAATAGGTTTGGAGGAGCTGTATCATGTTAATTGCTAAATGTCAGGATTCAGAGGTCTGGAACTTTCTGGCCTCAATCATCAGAGTTTGTTTGCTGTCAAATGGTGTTTTTCCTGACAGAAAGTGTTGTTATAAGTTTTATAGAGCACAGGCAGGATCTGCTTGCACGGCTTAAGAGAACAAACTGTGCTCTGGACAGCTGGAAATACTAATGCATGACACACACTCCTGTTTCTCCTTAATCCCATAAACAGGGAGCTTGAGCCATGAAAGATCACTTAGGAAAATGCGTGGAAAGCAGGATAATGACAGGGATTTCTGAGCTTCATGGCAAAGCCAAAAGACCAACCTCCATCTCGAGGGAAGGAGCAGGAATCATTGGTGCAGGTTGTGAATGTGAGTATTGCAAGGTGACAGGAACATGGTGAAACAGCAGTCAGGACTGGAAGATGGGAACTGACAGGAGTGAGCTGTTCAAAATCAAAAAGAATATAGTTAAAGGTGATGGGATGCTGATTTATTTAATGCAACAGTAAAGAAACAAGAAGGAGTATCTTGGGTGAAAGGGAAGCTGTCTGGGTCAAAGTCACATGGGAAGAAGGATGAAAGAGTGCAGTATTATCAGTGCAGTATTTCTTGAAGTCCCTTATAGTCTGTCAAGAGAAGCCAAGTGAATAAAGTTTCTGTGACAATTTCATAAACATACTTCTTTAAATAAACATATATGTGCTTACAGACATATACTTGCAGACATAAATACTGTATTTTGTATATAAATAATGCAATCTATACACTTCCAAGATTAAATTGTTATTAAGAACTAATCATTAAGATGTTCCAGCTCAGATGAAAGCTGAAGAACAACAAAAAAGAAATTACCAATAAGATTCACTTACTCATTTTAGAGCTGGCAGATTTCTCTGACAAATTCCAAATTCCACGAGCAAACCTGTGGCAAATCACGTTTGGATTAGGTTTTGCCAAATAACAAGGATGCTACAGAAAGCGGCTCCATTGGGAAGGTTATGTACATCTGAGCAAGAAGGACTCACTGAACCTGGATTGTGGCTGAGGTAAACAATCTGTTCCACTTCTTGCCTTTGTGTTCAATCCATATTCACAACTTACTCCACTTTTTTCTTGACTGCATTTGAATCTTTTTGCACTGTTTTAATTTCTTTTCTAGTTCTCACTTGGTTTGATTTTACAATTCTGCTTTCATTTTCTATGAGGCATCTTTTTCCATTGTGCAAAATCTTCTAAATCAATTTGTATTTATGATCCTGTCTCTGATTATGATGAATACTCAGGGAGAGAGAAATGAAATATGCCATGAAACATTAACTGCCTACCTAGGCAAAGAAGCTTTGAATAAAAAGGCTCCATTTGAAATTTAGGAAAATAGAAGGATTTTAGTCATTAAAACAGTGCAGAATAGCGTTCAAGTAGGAGAATTTTGAGCATAAATTATTCTCCCAGGATGGAGTTCTTTGTGCTCATCAAAATTATTTTCTGATATCAGTGTTTACAGTAATAATAAAAGTAGTTATTGAGAAAGACTTTTCTGCCCTGAAGTTTACTAAAATGTAGAAAGAACAAAATGCATCTTGCATCACATTAAATGTCAACAGAAAAAAAACATCTGCAGATAAAATCTTACCAGATTTCCCTCACAATCAATGGGGAGGCAAATGGCCAGTTTGGGATCCGATGTCATCTCTCCCTCAGAAGTTTAATTTTAGAAGAAAGTGACTATTTAGAAAAGGAATCTCCACAACTAATTTACTCCTAGGTGTCCCTGTTTGGTTTCAGAATCCAAAGACACCATACCAAAAGCTATAGAAATGGCACTGCTCATGGATTACACCACTTTGAACACTGAAAAAAGAAATCACATGCATGTGTGTGTGCATATGTACATATGCAGCTTCCACAAACGAGTCCAAAGGAGAAAATTACACATGAACATGTAAGTACTTCATTACAGCCCTTCCACCTTCTGCTGCCACAGCGTTACACAAAGCTTTTGTTTAGAAAAGGCAGTAATTTTGTTCTAACATGCAGAACACCTGGCTCCCCAGAATATCATTATGGGGAAGGAATGCTTTTATTGTTTTATGATGGTTGCTATCAAAAAACAATAAGAAGAGCAAATGTGCTAACTGATATCTAATTGTCTTTCTGTGGCTGATTTGACAGAATAAAACACCAGAACCTTCTAGAAGCAATTAAAGGCATTAATAAAATGGATTTTCTGTGCACATTTATCGCTGATCACAGCACAGAGCACATGAGCACACAGCATATCTGGAAATTACATTAGTAAGTTGCATAAAGTGCTCTTTTATTTTGTCTGGACTTCACTGTTTGTTGTTGTGACCTGGGAAACAAAACCGAGAGAAAACAGAAGATCTGGTTCAATCACATAAATGAGTAAAGAATGAAATCACTAGGCTCTTTTCTCAATGGTTTGCAAACCTTGGGACAAACCTGACATAAGTTTAGTCAGGTAAATCACAGTGAGGAATCTGTGGGCCACACTTTCAGCTTTGGCCATGTTATTAACTGGTTTGCACTGTTTGGCAGATGGAGCTTACACACAGTAACAAGAAATAAACAGAAATTATAGCATTTTTGCTGTAAGTACAAACACATTTCATCTTTTTCGTGAAGATTAACAGGTTTCCTGAATTGTTTCAAACACTGAGGCGCATCTACTGGAATAGATATAGAAATCCCTGCTCAGCCAGTCCTTTGCCATCCACTTCTGATACAGGAGCTTAGAGATTTTCTCAGAACAGGTAAGTTCTGAGTGTGCGTTTGGATGTGTGCATGATCGCACAAGTTGAAGAAAGAGGGCAAGATTTCTATCCAGGAAAGTAAAATTCAGCCTAATTGTGGAAGTTAAGCCTACTCCTTTAAAGCATTTCCATACTGTGAGCCTTTTACAGCTGCAAATAGATTAAAGGGGTGTTTAAAGGTATAGCATTAAATGAGTACAAATAACTGTTTTACGTAAGTTGCCTGGGGTACATCAGTAGCCTTCTAAATGATCAAAAGGTATAGCTGGAGGCAAGGTCCAAAACCACCTGCTTATATAAAAGCCTTTTATATGAGGTAGCTGATATCATACATTTACATTGATCTTCCTTTAAACACTGTAATGAAATCAGCATCAAAATTATGTTAAAGTACTGTTATAACTACCTGAAAGAGACGGGAGCAGGAGAAGTACAGCTAAGTCCTTCCACCGCCCCATGTGCCAGTGTGCTGGGATCATGGATTCCACCTGAACCTGGCTGTGGATCAGCGGGGATAAGGTGTCTTAACGTTTTTAAGAGATTTTGAGATTGGTTCAAAGCTCTGAGGAATGTATTTCACCTTAAATACGTGAGCAGTTCCAACCACCTCCACAGAGGACTTCGGGCTTTGCTGAAGGCTTGAGCATGGGTGATTGGCTGAATAAGACCCAGACCAGATATAGACACTTTGCTATTCTTTTGCTACAGACACTTTGCTGGGCTGCAGGGTTTTCAAGCAGCATTAAGTGAAAATAGTTTATTTAGAAACAATTAGAAGTGTGGCACATCCAAAAGTTGCACAATTAATCATATAAATTACTTCACAATCCTGTGTATCTTCACAGTGCAAGAAGCTTCACTTTTCTAAACAAAGGTAAATCACACCAACTCTGCAGCATTATTATTCTCTGTGCATTAGTGAAATTATTTTTTCGAGCTTTACCTTTTGAATCAGTTCAGCACATCTTGATATTTGCAATGTGCCCACTGCTAAGCACAAGTGGTCCTTTAAACAATAGTATTTATGCAATTGGCACTATAAAATACTTCTTAGACAAGTTAAATATCGTGATAGAGCAATAACTGTCTATCAGTCTGTGTATCAGAAGCTGGGCAGGGCTCTGATCAACCCGTAAGGTGAACGTGTCCATGGCAGGGGGTTGGAACGAGAAGATCTTTAAGGTCTCTTCCAACCCAGACCATTCTGTGATTCTGTTTGTCTCCACTCCTGCTGAAATAACCAGGCATCAACAGTACAGAATAAATCAACAGTGCAGCACTTTATGGTTGTGACAGGAGGCAGGAAAAGTAGGAAATAAATTCTGAAGTAGAAATAATTTCTTTTCATTGACTCCTATGGGAACTGAGGATGGTGGACTAACATGGAACTAGAGGCCAAATTAGGAGAGATGAATTTCATGTTGTGAGACCACCATTGACAAAACCAGGAGGTTTTTTTTCTGTTTGTTGCTTACGAAGAGGAGTTTTAAACTGACAACTGAAGAAAGCGCTCATGGTATGGCCTCTTTGAGTAATACTTTGACAAAGCTGCAGCTCTGCCTCATGGTTTGCAGGACGAGGGGGCCGATATGTGCCTGCAAAGCAAGTAAACAGATATTTTTTCATATAATACTGCTGAGATATTTCTTGACTATTAAAAGTATAAGACAAAAACCTGAATTCAGACCTTGACCAGATTCATTTTGCTTATTAAAATATGGCAATATAACTGATGTTTTATTTCCTCCTTAGAAAATAAAATATTTAGTTCACTTTTATCGGGGGAAAAAAAAAAAGAAAAAAATGAACCCAAGGAAAAGTCCTAAAAAGAAACCTGCAAACCTTAAAGGACATTGATCAGCTCCTTCTCCCCCATGAACACATGCACAATAGAAAGCTTTTAAAGTGCCCTTATTGTCAGGATACTGACCTTGTTTAAGAAAGAAAATGACATCTTTGTGTTCTGCATTTATTCCCTAACTGGGTAACTTCCATCCAAAAACAGGGGAAAAGAAAGGACATCAAAAATAAAAGCACGATTTTTGAGATTTATGATACTTAGACCATATTGCTTATAAAAAGATGGGACACCCCACAATTATGTGCATTACTTTTACAGAGAAGAGTGTTTACAAAGTCTAGGGAAAAGGAAAAAAAACCTTCAGCCAACCTCAGGGTTTAAAAGCCTTTTTCAAGATACCTTTTTTCTCTCCAAGGTGCTGAGCTGGTGTCGATAAAAGACCTCTCTTTGAGAATAAAATGCAAAAAGTCAAAACAGTTTTCCGTTTTAGAGGAAACCTTTCAGTGTGTTTGCCACCATTTCAATGAGTTCTTCCCCTCTCTGGATAGTCGATATAGGAACGTTAACCATATTTTAAGAAAGATAAAAACCGAAAAAAAAAAAAGTGTTATTTGGGCTAGTGCTTAAAGACTGCAAAATTTTGTATAAAGTTTCGCTAAAAGGCAGTGAGCTAAAACCTGTGAGGAAATGACACATCTCGCAAATATATGAGTATCTAAAGAAAGGGTGTTGGAGGATGGACCAGGCTCTGCTCTGTGTGGCCCAGCAATGGCACCAGAGGAACGAGCAGGAACTGATAGAAAGGAAATTCCACCTGAACATGAGGCAGAACTTCTTTCCTGTGCAGTGATGGAGGCCTGAATAGATTGTCCAGAGAGGCTGTGGAGTCTCCCTCAGTGGAGATATTCCAGACCTGTCTGCACACAATCCCGTGCCCTGTGCTCTGGGGTGGCCCTGCTTGAGGAAGGATGTGGGACCAGATGAGCCGCTGTGCTCCTTCCAACCTGACCCATCCTCTGGTTCTGTGATTCTGTGATATGGAGCTACTTGGAGAGCAAGACACCAAAAGCAAAATGGAGAGGTCCTGTAGACAGAAATATCACTTGACACTTGAACATGGCCTGGATTTTTTCTTCAAATTCCATAGATCAGAGAGGCTGAGCTGGTGCAGAGTGTAACACAAACTGCAGGGGAAAGGGCCCAAACAGGCAATTTTGCTAAGGAAATTATGAGGGGAAACCCCCTAGGTCTGCCTTGTCAGGTTCAAGCCTGTTTTGAAGCTCAGTTCCTCTATTGGGATTACCATTTTTGGTTCCTTCCAGCTGAACTATCCTACTCCATCGGAATCAGTGCGACATACGTGACATGGCTCATGAAAGGCCAATGGGAAAATAAAGAGATAAGGTAGTGAGATAATTTCATCCTTTAAGATAATTAATATAATTTAATAAAGGTACACAAATATATAGCTATCCCCAACGGCCCTTTCCTAGACACTAGCAAGCAGATTCCTTCTAAGCATCTTGTAGTTTTTAGGAAATGTCTGCGAGGGATGCAGCTGTTTCCAATTCACCATCAGATTTCTATAAAAATGACTAAGATGAAAATAGAGTGCAACTCATTAAAACTCAGGGATAAATTAAAAGAGGCTGAATGAAAAGCTCCCCTATAATAAAACACAAAGAACCAGGGAACACAGTGTTTCTTTGAATTATAGATGTTGGTGGACAGACCACTCTGCATAGGACAACGAATTTCCAAGACCTTAATTTGCAGTTACTCCTTACCAAGAAGCACATGAACTGGTATAACAACTGTTGGAGATGGAGAATGTTGAGCCAGCAAATGTCATCTATCATCTTTCTGCCAACAAATGTTGAATTCACCACCTCCCTTTGTGATACAGGATGTAGGAGACCAAAGAAAATACCTGTTGTCAACACCTGGAACTAAAAAGACCACCTGCCAGGATTGATTGGCATGACTCGCCTTTAACAAAAGCTGCCTCAAAAAAACTGCAGGACAGAGACAGACAGGCAGAGTTCAGAAGGAACTTAAATAGCACCACATGCTCCTCACAATGGCTTTATCTGAATCCTGCTCAAAGCCACCTCCCCCTACATTTTAATTCACAAGTTATTGATGTCTTCAGAAGTGGAAAAAGAAAGGAGGAGAAGAAAGGAAATAGCTTTCCCTCTACTTTCTCCAAGGATAACACGTGGTCTGTTTGGCTTTGGTAATGGGTAATGGTAGCTGTAATTTCAGGTTGATGGTTTAATCCTATTGTCTGGACAAACATTGATAAATATTTCACGCAAACTTGGGCTTGGGTTGAAGACTAGAGTGTCTATAAAAATATGTTGTATTTAGGAGTCTGAAAGTCTTGCAGAGGTCATGCCCATGCCTAGACTTTTCCCACAAACTTGAAGACATATCTGCTGAAAAAACCACACCAGGACATCCTGCCTTCAAACAGGAGAGCAGCTGCCAGTTCCCTTGTCCTATTTCGTTGTCTGCAAGAGAGCAAGGGAACGAGGGAACCTGCAGCCTGACACCGCCTGCCTCCCACTGAGGTGTGCCTCTGAGTGCCACAGATCCCACTCTTGACCCTGCTGCATGCCGTTTGAAATCCACTCACCACAGATCTTTGACGGTCGTGCCACAGCCTGCTGAACCCTGAAATATCGTTAAATCCGTATATGGCAGCAAGAGCATCAAGGACAGTATATTTAATTTCCTCCTGGCTGCAGCCTGGCATTATCTGTGTTTCTGAAAATTGATGCCATATAGTAGCAGTAGCTTTTTTTACATCCTTAGACTTGGTGCAAATAATGAAGTAAAGGGATGACGTGTCTGTGTGGGGATTGCTGAAACTGAAAAGAATGGGAGATACTGATGAAATAAAGAGGTTTTGATAAATATCCTAAGGTCAAGTTGTTTAGAACTCATGTGGAAAGACACATCTGCAGATGACCATCAGGCTGCCTACAGCTGCCAAAAAAAAAAAAAATGAAGAGGTACTCGAGTCTTTATCCAACTGTGACAATAAAGATGGGGGTCCCAGCAATTAAGTAGATATTGGCCTAGGACTTCCTTATGATGGTGTACAAGAGTGCACAACTACCAGCCATCCTGAAGTGTCCAACTGCCATCCTTTCTTGAGTGAAAAGCGAAATGAGAGAAGCTGAGAAAGAGAGAGAATTGCAGGAAAGGGATGAAGAGATCTCTTTTGGCAGAATTGTTGTCCTGTGTTTCATCTGTTAGGATTAGAAGAGTTATAAATGGGTCTTTAACATGCTGGGTCTGGATTCGTTAATTTAAAATGTCATGGTGTGACATCTCACGAATTGTAATAATCAAAACCTGTGCAGAAATATGGCTGGGGAAACCCTACTAAAAGCAATTTTTTAAGAATATATATTTCAGAGAAGATATATCTCAGCTTCCTTAATTTACTGATTCAATGCTTCTTTCATTGTTAATCCTGACAAGATCATATAACAGACTTCTACAGAAGCTTTCCCAGAGCTCAACGACATTGAAAGAAGAAGGCCTGCACTGTATTTCTTCTGCTAAATATTCTGTGTAGGAAGGTGATCCCTGTATAAATGGGTTTAGCTGGATCTCAGGTAGTTGGGAAAAATATTAAAACTCAAAAAAAAAAAAAAAAAAAAAAAAGGTTGAGCAGTTGGTGGAAACTATTTCCTAATGAACACTGATGTTCCACAATGAGATGCAAATGTCTACTAACCCTTGTGACATCTATTACCTGTTTTCTTTTGTTATCTGGAGCGTGTCATAGAATCTTATGTGTCATTTAGATGCCTTTATGGCCTTCACTCAGTGATGTAACCTAAGGAAAGGTGCCGCTGGCACTTATATTTCCCATATTCAGTTTCATTGTGTAATCAGGTGTTTCTGAGGGAAATGCCTTGGCTTTGCTGAACTGGCCATGCTCACTTAGACTCATTTTCCAACAAAGACTCAGGTTCCAGGTGAAAATATTAATTCTACTCACTCAGTTCAGGATTTTACATTGTTGGGTTCCTCAGAATCAAGTTTGTCACTAAGATTGCAATAAATTCAAATAATTTTAAAAATACACAGTCAAAATAAATAGACATAAGAGCCCAGTGATTAGATCAGTCATGTGGAAGGCACATGTCCTGGTTTGCAGGCTTTTCTTGAGCTCTGTGGTGGCTATGACAGCACTTTCCACATCCAAACAGGATGTTCTCATTACTGTAATGTTCCTTAGACAGATCTCTAAATGTTTGCTACAGCACCACTGCTCAAGACTGGCAAGATTCGTGGAGCCATAAGGAGAGAATGTGCGGTTCAGGTGTTTGGTTGGAAGTAGGAAGCTTTGGTGTCTTCCTTTTGCAACATTTATTGTTTGTAGAAAATAGCTATCTAATGATAAAGAAACATAATTTTTAAATATTTTCCGTCTGGCTCAGAACCTTACATTGTAACATGCACGCTTAATTCTGCCTCCTCCTGCCTGATTGTTTGGCTGCTCACTTGAACACCCAAATCCCTGCATCAAACACCTTAGTTCATGGGTGGAAAATTAGGGATGAATTTCCTTCCCTGCAACCTTTGGATCCAAAATCTGTTTGGCTTGCAAAGTTTTTGGGAAGTGATATTTTCTCGTTAGGTGCTTTCAGGTGCCAAATACATGCACTAGGTAAGTGGTCTGCCATAGTCTGAGGGAAACGTCATTAATATAAACAGAACGCGTTACTGATATCCATATAAACCATTATTTATTTTTAAAAGTAATTTCAGCCTTTTCCTCATGATCTATATGAGTTTTTTTTTTTTTCCCCTTTAAAACAATTTGAATTTCCAAGCAAATAAATTCAGTGTTTCTGTGCAGAGGAAATTTTTTTAACAAATCCTAAGATTATATTGGCAAGCTTACAGTATCTAGCAACCATTTTTATTATTATTCTTTTTCTTCTTAGATCCACACTGAGGAATACACGGAACACCAATGGATACGTTTTATGGATCTCCGCACAAAAAAAATAAAGAAAAGGAGAAGAAAATAAAAGGCATAAGATAGAGCCTCAGTGAAAGCAATGAAAACATTTTCCTTTTAAAGCTTTCCTTTGCTTGCTAGGAAAATATTTATGAAATGCAGTTTAATGCATTTGCTGAAAATTAACACAGAGATGCATTTGCAGCTAATTAACCTATTCTCAAAGAAAGCAATTGGGAAATGCTTGATTAATGTTTAAGGCATAAGATACACACAAAAAATGTAGGCAAAACTTCATCATGGCACCCAGGAGATCGCTGTGTGACACAATCTAGAGTCTGTGTGTAGCTCACTCTCCACAGGAACTAATTTTGAAGCGCCAGAATGCTGTGAATTGTCTGTAAAACACTGTAGAAGAAGCTCAGCGTAGAACAGAAGGCATGCTTTCCCTAGGAAGAATGCTGATAAAATTTTAATGAAGTAACATGTTGTCATGGGGATTTGTTGCTATTCATTAATTCATTGTGCTTTTCCCCTATAGTTTTGCTGAAGTTGAGTGACAAATTGTCAAGTAGCAGTCTTAGAGGTTTAAAGTTTCTCATTGATAATCCAACTTTACCGCAAATGGTTTTCAAGTATCCACTGTTTATGGAATAAACCTTCTGAGGTGTTGGAGTTAGACTCATCCATGTGGGGAGAGTCAGGGGATGGGCTGTGTTTACTTTACTCCGTCAGCCACCTCACTGACTGAAAAATCCACCTCCCAGGCACAGGTCCTACCACACCTGAATATTTCCAGATGTGTTCATATTATCAGTATGCCCGTCTTTAAAAAATCCAAAGCAACTGCCCTGAAAAATGTGTGTCCTTTCCCACTGAGGGTGGGGTGAAGACACTGGCCTGAAGCCTGAGAAGGACAATGAAGTTGGGGAAGGGTCTGGAGCACAAGTCTGATGAGGAGCAGCTGAGGGAGCTGGAGGAGCTCAACCTGGAGAAAAGGAGGCTCAGGGGGGACCTTCTTGCTCTCTACAACTCCCTGACAGGAGGGTGGAGCCAGGTGGGGTCATGCTTTTCTCCTAAGGAACAAGCAATAGCACCATAGGAAATGGCCTTGAGTTTTGCCAGAGGAGGTTTAGATTGGATATTAGGAAAAATGTCTTCAGTGAAATTGTTGACAAGCACTGGCACAGGCTGTCCAGGGCAGTGGTGGAGCCACCACTCCTGGAGGGATTTACAAGCTGTGTAGATGTGCGGCCTGGGAACATGGTTTAACCATGGGCTTGTGGTGCTGGACGAATGGTTGGAGTCAATGATCTTTGAAGGTTTCTCTGTGATTCTGTGGTATTGCTGCTCCCGAGGTCACTGATGTAAATAAGTGTATCCTGTTATCTGGTCACCTGAGTATGAGATCCACAAGGATTCTGATGCATTTTTTGTTTTCTTTCACAGGGGTTTTATCAATAAGACCCCCATCAGGATGTGGAGTATCTATGAAATCTACATTTACAAGAAGGCAAGTACATAAGCACCCCATAAAAAGGTTTTCTTGACTGACATTGCAACAACAGCAGGGATCACGTTCAAACTGTAAAATGATGAGGTGCATGGGAGAAAAAAGAAGTTTAGTGGGTTTCATTTGAGTAGAGATGTTGACTCATTTATGGTTTTGGCTCTCAGCAGCTGAGCATTGTTTCCTTGTGCAATATGTGCTTCCACATCAGACCGTGTCTTCTGTCTTAATATTTGCAAATATCCACACCCAGCACAGACTTTTGTAATGTTTAAAAGGTTACTGCAAGCTACCTGAATGCTATAGAAAATGATAACCAGCTTCAGCTAGTGTCAGCTGGATCAGTTGTTTCTCATTTAAGCTATCTAAAGTTTCAAGGGTTTGCTTTGGTTTTTGTTTTGTTTTGTTTTTTTTTTCTATATAGGACAAATACGCTCAAGGTTTTCAGGAAGAAGATGGTCTAAATTTTGCACAATGAGGTGATATTCACATAGCAACACATTACTAAAGCACAATATTTTCCTGTACTGGCTTCCAGCTGTTTTCCAGATTTGCTGACAATGCTGCAATGGAAATAGCTAGAGTGGAATATCAGGCATGATCATGACAAGTTCTGGCCTCCAGATTTTAATTCCCCACTAATATAGCTGAAAATGGAGGTGGTGATTTTAAACAGACATTATGAGACAGCTCTGTTTACCCACACTTCCCTAATTATCAGCAGTAGATGTGCATATTTCAGTCGGTAAGGGAAATGTAGGAGAAAAAATTATTTCCATAACAACATGATCTACATGTCATTGTTCTAATGGTTGCTCACATGGTTTTGAAACATCACCTACAACTGGAAGAATTTTTCCTTCAGGAGTTTGCCATGAAATTTCTCTTCTCCATTTCTGTACCAGTGTCAAAAATAAATCTTACCAGCCACCACAAACTGGAGATCTAAATTGTTTAGACTACTAGAAGCAGTCTTAAAACAATCTCTTAAATTATTAAATTTTGTATCAGCTGTGTTTTATCGGAGTTCACCCCAATACTGTGTTGGCTGGAGAGGAACCTTTCACAAGGGCAGTGATGAAGCAAAGGGGAATGGCTTTAAACTGGCAGAGGGCAGGGTAGAGATTACATAGGTTGAAGAAATCCTTCCCTGTGACGGTGGTGAGGCCCAGGCCCAGGCTGCCCAGGGAAGCTGTGGCTGCCTCATCCCTGGAATTGCTCAAGGCCAGGCTGGACACCAAGGAAATTCATCTATCTCATACCCTGTGCTTTTCTGGAGAGCTTTCATCTGATAGAAAATTGGAACCAGCTGCTGCTGGGGCTGTACCACGTCTAAACTCAGAGCTAAAGGTGTAGGAGGCCATCATTGGTACCCATTCCATCATCCAGTCCTTTTGGTTGTGCCTGTGGCTTACTCAGAACCAGGATGACTCTGGAGGTTTAACTTGTGTCTCTTGCTTCATTTTTTCTGACATATTTTGTCACCTCAACATGGTTTGAGTAAATGTGTGATTGAGAAATTATAGGAAAAAAATAGACTAAAAGAATGAAAAATATTGAGATTATAGGCCTAATTATGAGGACTTGCAGAGCCAAAAATTTGGACTCTGAGTTGGTTGAATCAGTGCAATCATAGATCTGTGTAACTTTACACCAAGCGAGAATCCAGGGCAGAGCCTGCTTTGTTAGTGTTAAGTGGGGAGTTAAGCCAAATTATCCTGTTACACACTGGATCAGAATCAAGCCTCTTGTGATCCTCCACCTAGATTTTCTTTGCTGTCTAACCTTCTGCATCTAAATCCCCTCTTAAACACACTTGCCTTTCATTCCAGTAGGACCTTAGCATAATTTGCACTTTAATTCTACCTTTTGCTAAATGATCTTAATGTCCTTTACAGGCATTAATTGATTAAGGCTCTGCCTGCTCTTAGGAGTGCATGCTTTCATCCGCAGTTTATCCGGGGGGATATTGAAACATATCCGAGTCAAGTAGCAAGCTCAAGGTCACAGGAGGGGAGTGAACGAAACAGGGAATCGAACCTCCACGCCTGGATCTGCCGTGCTGCAATCTCTGCACTCAGTCCTGCTCATCACCCTGTGTGTGCAGGCAGGTCTGCATCCAGCAAGTTTCAGTGAAGCCTTGCAGTGAGATATAATTAATTTGTTACGAATGCCTATAAATAAAATAAATGCTGAAATGATCCACACTTCTCTGTTGTCAAAATCATCCCCATCTCTCGCAATCCCTACTCACTGGCTGCTGACATTATTTCTTGGTTATTGGATGACAGTTCAGTGCCTTGAGTGTTCCTCTCGCTGTAGGGTTAGTAGGATAATTGACAAACCACAGGGACCAGATCCCTGGATTAGGATGACCGGACTGTCAAAACAGCCATGACAAACTCTCACATCAACTTCTACTGCAAGTCAAGTCTATGAGGAAAAAATGCACCTTGGCAGAGCCAGAAGGGAAGTCTTTAGTTTAAATCTTTTCCCACTGCACAAAAAGCTACAGCAAGGGGGAGGAGAGAGCATGGATCTTTGTGTTTAATTCATAGAAAACTCTGTTCCAGCAAGTCACAATTAATTAGAGTACTTGAGTAAACATTTTGGGGTCCTATTGTGTTTGCTTAATGTGTTTACTGGAATGCATGACAGATGTCACTTCTGTTTCTTATTAGAGACTGACAAATGACTGTAGAGGCTGTGCCTGTGTAACCCTCAAGAACACCCACACACAAACAAATCAATTTATTTTGCAAGGTGAATATTAGCATCTAAAAGTCGTGGGTATTATTTAAATTAATTACTGTCTACTTAGGAACTTTCGAAATTTAAAGCATTATAGAAATACTGTTACCAGTATTACCGAATAATATCTTCAGGGCTTTTTCTTTTTTGCATTTAAATCTTTAAAAAGAACACTTGAAACAATAGTCAAATCATTTGCTTTACTTCATGTCACTTTTAACATGTCTCTTAGACTTTCAGAAATTCAGTCACACGTCTTTGAAATGACAGCTAGAGTGGCATCTGTTTATAAAGAAAGAGAAGTATTCTCTGTATGAAAATCTATATTGCAAAATGTTGAAAGAAAATTAAAATGCAAATACAGAAGAAGGTTATTTACTTCATTCTGCAACTAGCACATGGGATTGGGACACCTAGGATTAGAAATATTCAATTGTTTTTAAAATATAAAACTTGAAAATTATTCTTCATGCTTCACTTGGGCTTTGGAGTATGATCAAATGGGTTTAGAATAGTTAATCAGTTTTGGGGGTCTTTATTTTATTGAGAGTCATGTTCAAGAAAGAAAAGTGAAATTAGAAAAAAAGATTCCACAAACATTGTTTTACTTAATGTCACAGAATGCAAATAGAAGAGCTAGGAGTTATAGTATTGAGCATGAAAATCTAGAGATAGGAGGGAACCAACGTAGGAGGAAATAACATTTTCTGCATGAAAACTAAAATGACAATTTTGGCTTGCATTTTTCAGAATTTTGTGGTTTATTTTACTTTTTTCTCTGTGAGGCACCAAGTTTTCTGGTAGGGGAAAAGGATTACATCCTGAAGCTGACAGTTGTCATTCAGATATGAAATGCCCTCAGATTTGTGGAGACACATAGTTTGAAATAAAGATTCTTCTACCTATTTTTTCTTTTTTTTTTTTTAACTACAGAGTCAAGTTCAGTCATGGGTCTCTTTAAAGATGGTTCCTGATGTATTCTTTGATTAAAGAAGGCACATAGACATGTGCACGAAAAGGTTTATTCACGTGTTTCCAGAAAAATCTTCAGAGAAGAAACAGAACTGGAATTTTATATAAATTTCCCCTCATAATGCATAAAGTAAACATTAAATATATCTAGACATTTTAAAAAATATTCTGATATACGGCCAAATGACTCTTTAGCTGTTGATAGGACTTAGGAATGAAAATCAACATGAGGCACCCAAGTTAACCCACCCATCATCTAGAATTGCTTTTACCATTCCTGAGCTGAATGAAATTTCATTTGCTCCAGGGAAAGTTTGCTGAAGGTCTGTGTTGGAGGAGTTGAGTCTCCATTGCTGAGAGAGCCAAATGAAAAGTTTATTTTTGGCCTTAGGCCAGTCCTGCTTATTACGTGTGAAACAGTATCAGTGGGAGGTTAGAATACAATCTTTCTTTGACCAACCTGCTGGTTCCTTCACTCACATTGTTCTTCTCCACGTGGTCAAGCAGATTTGGCAGCAGGGGAGAAGAGTCAGCAGTGTGTTCTTGTGGTTTCATGTTGTGCCAGCTGGGTCTTTGCTCACAGTAGGCACAGAGAAGTTCTCATAATATATTTTGATCACAGATTCATAGAATCAGGGAATGGTTTGATTCAGGAATGGATTGAAGGGATCTTAAGTCCCACCCAGTTCCATCCCCCTGCCGTGGGTGGGGGCACCTTCCACTAGACCAGGCTGCTCCAAGCCCCATCTAACCAGCTCTTGAACACTTCAGGGATGGGGAGTCCATAACCTCTGTTAGTTTAGCTTTGTTTGGCTCATTTAGCACCTTTTAACACAGCTGTTTTAATTTCTGGGTGACTGATACTTTCTTGATCAAGTTAACATCATTGTCACCCTCCAAACCACAATGTTACCATAGCAAAAATAAAAAGTTAAGAATTTTATTTTTTTTTTTTTAAGTCATTCCAAGTGAAAAATCTGAAAGTTTCCTTTTGGAGACGATGACTTAGAAATGTGTCACAGTTTTTACAAACACTATTTTTTTTCTTTCTGTGCAAGATAAATCTGTGAAACTGCATTAAATCCGTAAGACCTTTTGGTAATACTGACTGCACTTCTCACATCTCCACTGTAGTATGGCATACTAAAAAAGTATTTACGGCACAAAACTTAAAATATCAGAGAGCATGTTCCAAATGGATAATTTGAGCTTTGTAGCCAACTTCTATACTCTGATTCAATGTTTCTGATTTAAGTAAATGTATGTGATTGGGAAAATTATAGTGGTGCCAGATTTGTGTGGGATACAAGCACGTTTGCCACATAAAGGAATGACAATATTCAACGTGGCAGAAACTGCCGCACTAGAGTTTGAGTAAGTTTCCTGTAAAATGTTACAAGCTTATTCTAAATCTTCCCCCAAAATAGTAGAATTGAAGATATTGTGCTAGAAGCAATTTTTCACCTAGTTTTTTTTGGTTTTTTTTTTTTTTTTTTTTTTCAGCAGCGTTCTTCACTGCTGAGTTCCTAACATAAACTTTTGCTAACACACAAATTGCAGCTTTCCATGTTGGACTTCATGCAGGGATATCACACATTCCTGATCCGTCCTGTGTTTTATACAATTAGCAGCACATTCAGAGGCTTACCCAGTAGCTGTCCAGGAACACCAAGCTGCTGGACTTGCAGACATCCTAGTTTCAGGAAATGACCAACCAGCAATGCCAACCCAGCCCAGCATCAGCTCACCTGCCAGTGTGTTACACTGGTTCAACAAAGACCTTCAAATGCCTGCAGCAGGAAGGATGGCTTTCCCCAGCTTTCTGGTGAGATAAAATGACCAAGACCTCTGAAAGTAGAAGCAAAGTCAGTGCAGTGCTGAGAATATTGGAGAGTAATCAATAGGATGATCTTATGAACAAGGTCTGAATAAGAATTAATGTTTAACATGTTAAAAGCAAAAACACACCAGAAAAGACTGAAGTCCATCAGCCATTTGCATGTAAGAAACCCCCATGGACCATAAGAACAAGGGCTGAGTGCTTAACAGGTATAAATCAGGACAGTGTTATTTAATTTTGTGTGGAAGGAAGGAGGGAGGGAGGGAAAGAAGGTGCAGAAGGAAGGAAGGCGCGGAAGG
>VZRN01000230.1:232238-311195 GCA_013397935.1 Dasyornis broadbenti
AAGGAAGGAAGGAAGGAAGGAAGGAAGGAAGGAAGGAAGGAAGGAAGGAAGGAAGGAAGGAAGGAAGGAAGGAAGGTTGGTTAAGTGTGAAAATTATTTTCCACTTCTAAAAGCAGTCCTGTGGTTTTGAGAATTTATCCTTAAATTAGGATCCCGTTTTCACGGCATGACTTGGATTTTTGATCAAGATCAGCCATTGAGGAAAAGTTAGTCAAGAGCATCTGCCCCAGTTTCTGTTTCCCTCCTTGTGCTGTCTGAGCTGAAAATATAGAGCTGAAATAGAGCTGGACAAGGTTGAAAGTGGCTCAAGGTGCAGTTTGTATCCCATGAGTTATCTGTCAGTAACCAATGGCTGATTCAAAGAGGGACATAAACTTTCAATTACCTACAATTATAGGAACTTTTAGCCAAGATAATGAAAAATCCAGGTTTTATGTGGTAGTGGTTTGGGATAAATTGTGAGGTCAGCAGTCTGATCTTCTTTTAGTGAGGCAAGATCCATAAACTTGAACTGTTAAAATCAGAGATCACATTTGCTTTTCATCTTTCATTTCTGTCTTAGAATCAGGATCAGAATTATGCAGAGAAAAATTAATACTTGCGCACAGAATGTATATGTACCTATAAAACCAACTGTAGACTTTTTAAAAAAGGAATTAAGAAAAAAAATCAGTTTGAGATTGAAGCCTGAACACAGTGGAAGGTTCTGACCATAGTCCCTGCAATAACAAGAACATGTTGAGGACTGTCAAGAAGCCAGATTGAGATGAATGAAGAAGTCCCCAGTAAGTACCTGGTGGCGGCCCGTAAGGTCTTGCCTCCAGCCTGGGTGCTGCAGGCGGCATTTTGGCAGTGTTGCACAGGATCTCAGGGACCTTGTCTAGCAGATGTCAGTAGAAATTTTCCATTTGGAGTCAATTACTTTCTAACAGAAGCCATTATGCTGGATACATAAACTTCCAGCCCAACAGGGAGTCGGAGCTACGTTCCTCAGAGTACAGGTCAGATGAATTTGCCGCCTACCTGAGGTTTAAAACGTGGCTTCAAGGTCGGATGGGGACATTTGCCTGAACCTGCTTCTGCTGTTTGGTTGCATTTATTAGGAATATCAACCATGCATTTTCTGGATCACTTCTGATTCTTGCATTCAGTACACAGCTGACACAGATCACACCTTGTGCAGTGCTGAGGAGGGTTGCAAATGTATGGCTTTTTTCCATGCTTATGTTTATGCTGTCTCAGTCACACTCATTCTGGTGTTTTCCCTGTTTCACTGTGCTTGGTAATAAGTCAGTCTAAGAAAGTGATTCCCTTTTTCATAGGATCACAGATAAATAGAATGGTTTGGGTTGAAAGGGACATTAAAGGGTCTCTTGTTCCAACACCCTCCCATAGGCAAGGACGTTTTCCACTAGACCAGGTTGCTCAGGGCCCCCTCGAACCTGGAGCATGTACGTAAGGATAATACAATTTCTCCTCCCTCAAAAGAGCTCAGCTTGGCCCAAAACATGAGGACTCACTGGACCAACTGGGAAGAAATGCCCTTCATTGGAAGGGATCTTTGTGGTTCTGGATTTGTCTCCTTCTCCATGCCTGCAAATTGTGTAGGTTTAATAAATTAAGAAATGGAGTCTTGGATATGCTCTGGGGAAACACAGCCCTGCCTAGACCAAGGAGGGATTTGTTTGCAAAGGCAAGTTGCCACCTTGCTGCATCTTCCTCCAGTGCCTTCCAACCAGCAGTACTTTAAATCTTTTTACTGTTGAGATTGGTTTATTATGAGCCTGAGATATAAAGGTTGGAAACATCCAGCAATGGAGAAGCAATGTTTGCTGTCAAATATAGTGCAGTAGATTTAAAAGGCCATTTGGAATAGCACCAACATGGGCATTTTTTGTCTCTGAAAAATTTTCTTTCTCTGCTATTCCTCCTGCTCAGTGCCTGCAGTGTGTCTCAGTGCAGGAGTCCACAAACACACAGGTGATCTCACTGCTCTCAGCAGAATTATTTTTAGTCAGAAGAATCATTTGCAGCAGCAGACTCTGAGTGTTGCTTGCAAGAAAATCCATAATTGAAAGGGTATATGAAATTAAAACTTAAACCTTCAAGTACCACAAGGGAAAAAAAAAGAAATTTAGCTCTGTTTGTGCAATTTATATCTTTTTATATCTAAGTATAATTCTACACATTTTTATTTATATGTCTCCAAGCAGGTAATAATTAAGACAGATGCAGATGCCTAGAATTCAAACCATTTTTGCTTGCTATTGTTTGTGCTGTATGCTCAGGAGCTTTAGTTATGTTTTGAACAACCAGTGAGTTAAAATTGCAAATACCTACAGATCTTAGCCTGCCTTGAGCAGCCTTTTTGGTTCTGATTCCTGACCTACTTTAGAGGGTTTATTTATTTTTTTGCTGAAGGTAGCACCCAGCTTTTCAAAACAAGATGCTGAGCTAGAGGAATATTTCTAAACAATAACTTAGTTTGAGAGCAGTCACTTACTGTAGGCTGTGTAAGTTCTGGGAATGAAGGATTATATCAAAACAACAATTTTGTTTCTCTAGGTAAATATAGAGTGACTTCGGCTGAATTGTCGGGGGAGAAATGCAGGCAGTGGAGGAGGAAGGAAAGGATGAGCAGAGGGATAGGGTCTAAAGTTTATAGGTATTGTGTATAGCACAAGAGAAGTTTATTCTTTGAGCGTACCATAATAAAAAAAGAAAATTTTCGATGTGCTGCAATGTTACTACAGTTGTGTGTCCAGAGAAATCACATTATGTGACATTATGTAGAGCAGCACCCCATCAGTGACTTCCACTTTCACTGAACTTTCTTCCATCACCTGTCATCTTAAAGCAGTGTGTGCATGACTCAGAAGTCAAAATCAGTAGAAATAAGGAAAATGTAAGTCCTTTAGGCCCACTCACTGCTAGTTTCAATGGCAATCTAGCAGCTGAGTGCTACAGTGACAGGATTTCAGAGAGGCTTTTTGCAATAGTGGTGTACAATAAAGTGCTGTTATAGTTAATCTATAGTGTTCTGAAGAAAAGGTCTTTGCATGCAACACATTGATATGAGTATGTGTTATTTAATTTAATATTTTCAGATTATATAGGGAAAATAGACCATCTCCAGCAAAAGCAAAATGCTTGCAGTTTTATAAAGGGGGGGAAAATCTAGCAGATTTCCAAATAAAAATTCAAATAGGCTTTAACTTGTACAGCTTTGAGTGCCAATAGGTAGATTAAAAGTTAGCTTGAAAAAATGCCTGAGGGAGCAAACAGTTGCTTAATGAGGATACATGGAATGAAATTAAAATGCAGCCTTAATAAAGATAAATTCAAAATGTAATGTTAGCAAAGTCATATTATTTAAATCACATTCCCGTCTATAAAGTGACTACATTTGGTCTATCTGGAAAAACAGAATGAAGAAAACATACACAAACCCTCTAATGATCTCCCAAATCTCAAAGGTTGACTTCAAAATTATGGAATAAGATTTAGCCCACAGAGAATATGAATGGTTACATACAGCGCAGAAAACCTCATTTCAACTTAGGGAATCTTCAAAGCTGTCTTCCCAAAAGGGCTGGATGTGCATGTTTTGGCTAGTGAGAAACAGATTAGTTTTGCTAAATATTAATAAGCCTTTCCTATATGCCTTAATACTTGTTATATTCTCATGCTGTTTTCCTCAGCAGTAAGAGTGTCTTATTGATCTGACACAGGTATTTCACTGCACACGGTGACACTGAACACACAGATGTTAAAAATAAGACCCGCCACACTCAGAGCTGAGTTGACAGACATTTACTTCAGCAGCAGCAGGTACTTCATTAGGCACAGCTCTAATTCAGCTCAGCCTGTGACCCCATCGTTTACAGTACTGCTCTGAGATGTGCTGACGTCTTGTCCATGAGCTGCTCCTGTCTGTGTCATGGGAACACAGACTATCCTGAGTCGGAAGGGACCCATCAGGATCATCAGTCCAACTCCTGGCCCTGCACAGGACATCCCAGCAATCCCACTCTGTGCCTGAGAGCATTGTCCAAACACTTTTTGAGCTCTGTCAGCCTTGGGGCTGTGATCATTCCCTGGGGAGCCTGCTCAGTGCCCGACCATCCTCTGGGTGAAAAACCTTTTCCGCATATCCAGCCTAAACCACCCCGAAACAGCTTCATGCTGTCCCCTTGAGTCCTGTCACTGGTCACCAGAGAGGAGAGATGGGTGCCTGTCCCTCTGCCACCCCTCATAAGGAAGCTGCAGTCTGCTCTGAGGCTGTGTAAGGTGAAAGTTCTGTGCAGGGTATCACACTCAGTCCTAATAAAACCACAGTGGGTACATGCAAGTCTGCCGCACCCTGACAAATACCCCATTACGTGATGCAGCAAAATGTGCTCGGTGTATATGGAAAGAGGAGATGTTGAAGGGAGTCTTCACCCTGCATTCGAAGTGACATTTCTTATTTAAGGAGCTGGTTGTAAGATCGAGACAAACCACTGAGAACAATTGGCTGTGTGGTAAAACACTTCTCACAGAGCTGAGACAGCCGCTAGCACAGCAGCGTGCACCGCTCTGAGTCTGATTAGAATTCTGGTGAATAAGCTCCTACAATTATGATTTGATTTTAATTAGTTTAGATATTAACAGAGTAGGCCCCAGCAGTGTTTAAATGTCACTGAGTTTCCCAGAAGGCCAAGGGTGTCTCAGCCATCTTTCTTGCTTTGTCCAAAGGGCCTCCGGGAAACCAAGAAAAAGCCAAGAAATATCAAAGCCTCGAGTACACTGTGGTCACCCACACTAATCAGCATTGGGTCTGTCAAGCGTCTCTGTGACTTACATTACCAAACCTTTTAAAGAGGCACATTTTAATAATTTCCTGAAATTACCCACTAAGGGCATATGTAACATTTAGCACATTATTATAGACACTGCACTGAGGTTCATCAATCAATCAAAACAGAGTGTAATGTGCATGTTTAAGCTAGATCACAGAAGAGACTGTTGTTGTTGAGAACTTTTCAAAACACTTTGGTGCCAGTCTTCTGGGGTGGCAACTAATTAGGAAGAAGGTGACCGGTGCCACTGTGCACTGGGAAAATATTGCCAGGTTGACTCCGAGTGTGAAGCAGCTTTTTTTCCTTAGCTGAAGCAGTTGATTTGCTTTTGTGAAGCTCAGAGATTGAAGGGTCCTTGAGGAATCTGAAGGCCCTGACTGCTGTTCAAGTCAGTCCTTTAGTTTTAAGAAGAAAAAGAACTGCAGAGCTAAAAAAGTTAGAGCATAACTCTGTGGAGGGAATTTAGTAGACAAAATACTGTGCCAAATATTATTTTTTCATGATGAAATTAAAATAAGTTTCTAGATTTTAAAATGTCCCCAGTAGATTATTGATCTAAGTTTCAAGAAAACTAAGTGAGACTCAGCTCCAAACTTAGTTGTCTGAAAGTACACTGAGGGTCAGAATCCTCGTTATTAGGGGATGCCCAATCCCTGGAAGTGTTCAAGGCCAGATTGGATGGGGGTTCTGGGCAACTTGATCTAGTAGGTGGCATCCCTGCTCATGGCAGGAAGATTGGAAAAAAGTGATCTTTAAGGTCCCTTCCAAGCCAAGACTTTCTGCAATAATATGGTTTTATTAGAGTAGATTCTGGCTCATATTAATTCTCTAAGCAAAGGAAATTGTGCCCTTTGAGTGCATTAGAATATTGAAGATGTTGGCTCGGAGCTATCAGGTACAAAACAGGAGATGGATCAAATCTACTCCCTTCTGGACAGGCATCTGAAGATTAGGCAAGGCACTGTACAGCACTGAAAATTACTGGGCTAAAGGTAAAGATACCATAATATCCAGCCTCTTCTCTACTGCACCGTATGTAACAATAATAACATAAACTTGGAGATATTGTCTGTGGTGTCTAGGACACAAATTCCCCAAGCACTTAATTTTTAGCCGCTCACTCTGCACATCATTTAAGAGGCTGCAAGTAGGTGGACTATGAGCCACCTGTCAAATCAAGATTACTGAGACATACTAAATTCTGTAGACAATAACATGCCAAGGAATAAGACATTAATATAATTTCTGGCCATCAAAATGATCAAGTGGAAGTAAGAGCTGACTTGATGTGAGTTCAAGATAAAACTCTGAGTGCCAGCTCCTTACCTGGATTGCGAGCAGGAGCAAATCTGTGAGATAACAAACAGAAATTCCTGTGAGGCATCTCCCACGTTGTGATGAGAGAAACTACCTAAATACCATAAAGAAAAATGGAAAAGAAAAATTCTCTGGGGTGGTGAAGCTGTTCCTGTCCAGAGCCCCTCTTTTCTTTGGACCTGAAGGCAAAGTTGGCAAAGTTCACACTGAACTGCACTTACCTCTGGATCTTCCTGGGGCTCAGTGTGAGGCTCCCTGTGATTCCATCACTACAGTCGTCTTCTGTAGGAATTTTCCTTTATTTCAGTCAAAAGTGTTCACCATCAGAATGGTGTTTTCATGACATGCAACTAAGAAATGATTCATGTGTGCAACACAAAAGCATGCAGAAATCTTTGAGGTTGCAAAGCCTCCTAGAAGTTATTGGAATATAATGTAAGGATGTAAGTCCAACCTGAAGTGTTTTGGTGCTCCATGAGGTGTCCCATGAGCTACGGAATGTCATGTGCTACTCCCAAGACATGCTGAGGCTCTGTCAGGAAGATTTCCTGTCTCTAAAGACTAAAGCTGTGACAGAGAACAAGCCAGCAGCAAAGCAGGAGGGATGATAAGAAACTGAGCATGTGGGATCATTCTCTGTCCTGTTTTTATCAGTGGTAACTATAAAGGACTGCTGATTGGCTTTAAAGAGCAGAATGCAGTGCTGGTTTGGCAGCTAGAAAACACCTAGGAATGTTTGACCTAGGATGACAGGAGAGGAATGGCTTTCTGGAGGTGCAACAATCTCACTTAGGATGTGGAAAATGGAGAAGGGTGTCACAGGTCAATTAGTCTCGACATAGGGAATTTTACCTAATTTAACTATCAATTAACACAAATTTCTGATTACTGAAGAAAAACTTAGTAAAATGTCTTCTCTTGCCCTTATTCAATCTGAACTTCAGTCATCACCTCTTCTTGCCTCTTCCTAGTTTCAAACTTCCTGGGTTTTTTTTTTTTGGTTTTTTTTTTAGTGTGTGTTACACTTAAGCCATTCCCATTCTGCTGATGTGATGGGTTTTGTGAGAGACCGAAATCATTAATGGCTTAAACATTTCTAAAATCATTGGAGGACATTTTCCCACTGTAGCAAACTGCAAAGAGGGAGCTGTTCATCAGGAGACGCCACAGCCCACCCCTCCCCAGGTATGCCTACTGATGGAATTTGGACTGTGATGGGAACTTGGGATAAGATAAAGGGGATACTATTGTCCAATCCCAGGAGAAGAATGTATCTATACGTGATACTGGAAGAGAGATTGGAATGCTGATGGCTCAAACACTCAGGGGGAAGCTGCAAAGTGACTGCCCCAGCACAGCCCATCAGCTCAGGCTATGAGATAAGGAAAGAGGCAAATCCTGGAGGCTGGTCCTTCTTCTTTGTCCTTACTCAAGTGACTCAGCTGTGATAACTCCCGGGCACTCCGGGACATTCATACCTGCAGGTGTTCACCTCTGCTGATGGGCTGTGATGGGCCATAATGGATTTTTCTGGTCTGGAGTAATAGGCAGCTGGATTGTCTTAGAAGTTGTAAAAGACTCCCAAAGTGTGCCCTGATCCACAACATTACATCATCCGGTCCCTGGGCATTCCCATCTGAACCTGAGCAAATATAAACCAAATAGATGTTGGGTTCTGGGCTTTCCCCTCCACACTTAATGTATCCAGTCTGCAACCATCACTTTGATCCAGACTGCGACCATCACTTCAACCAACAGACATCAAAATTGCAACAACCAAGCTTTGTCAGGAGGCCTACGGGTGGTGGGATCTTTCTACTCTTATCCTTTCCTTCTCTTATACATTTCCACAAGTTTTTTTTTGCTTTCATATTGTCATATTACTATAGATAACAACAACCAAAACGTCTTTATGCCTGTTCGCCTGTACTATCAAATTGTTCTACAGTAAAAGCTACATGACTGTATTTACAAATATTGATCATTCAGTGTTGTGTCTGCATTAACAAGAGCATGGGTTGTCTTTGCCTTCTGGGACAGGTTCTAAGAGGCTCAGAAGGTTGGGCTCATGTTTGTGGCAGAGCCTGGCTCTTTGCTTCTCATTCATTCTGTTCCAGTGTGGTTCTGCTGTCCCTACCGGGTGATTCAGCTCTAGTGTGCAAAGAAACAGGAGATCTGTGTGCTGCTCTCTTTGCCATGAAGCAGCTTCTCAACCTTAAGTCACCAATAAAATCGTTAAAGTTGGAAAAGACCTCCAAGAACATTAAATCCAGTTGTTGGCAACCGCCATGTTTGCCATTAAACCATGTTCTCATGTGCTATATCCACATTTTTTGAACACTTCCAGGGATGGTGACTCCATCACTTCCTTGGGTTATCTGTTCCAAAGCTTTACTTACCATGAAGAAAAAGTTCTAATATCTAACCTAAACTTCCCCTGGTGCAACTTGAGGCCATTTCATCTCATTCTGTCACTTCTTACCTGGGAGAACACTCCGAGCCTGATTCTCATAAAGCTCTGTAAATGTGAAGTTTAGCTGGGACTGTGCGTGTGTCTGTGCTTACACATGATCATCTGTTTCTCCCTAAAGACTTATTAACATATTTGTCATTGTCAACAACTCTTCCAATGACATCAGATTCCAAGGGATGTTACGGGCTATCTCAGTAAAAGAGAAAAATTTTCTTGTGATTCCATCAGAAGACAGCTGCTATATAAACACAACACTTTTATTAGAGAATCAGTGTAGAAGGGGCACTGTGTAGCTCAGGAGTGGGAAAATCTCAGTGTTTGCAGTTTATTAGAGATCAGGAAGCCCAAAGTCCTCACTTCAAACCATAACAAATCTTCATTATTTCCACTGTTTTGGAAAGCAGCAGTTGGTGAAGAGGATGACCCTCTCTGGGGTCAGATTTGGTATCCCAGAGTCACAGAATGGTTCGAATTGGAAGGAACATTAAAGACCTCCTGGTTTCACTCCCCTGTCATGGGCAGGGAAATCTTCCACTATCCCAGGTTGCTCCAAGCCCCATCCAACCTGGCCTTGGACATTCCTGGGGATGGGGCAGCCACAGCTTCTCTGGGCAACCTCTGCCAGGATCTCAACACTCTCCTGTGGTAGAGTTGTTCTGAGTCAACTGAGAGCATATATTTTTCTTTTGACTCTTTCCTCTTGTATTTTAAAAGAAATATTTTTTTTCTATTTTATATAGCAATACTGCTATTCCACCCCAAAACTGATGAATTAGTTATACTGGGTTTATACACCTACACTTAACGGTCTGGATTTTGCCATGACCTTACAACATCAGCTTTACTTACTTCTGGTTTGTGCATAGAAAGTGATGCCAGAACATAATTAACCCTCACCATACAAGAAGTGTGGTTCTTTATCCCAAATCCTCTGGCCTAAATCCTCGTACTTGCTCAGGGCTTCCTATTTGTTTATGCACATAGGCTGGATTCTGGCTTGAGGCATCACACAGCTGATCAAGGACAGTGCAGAGGTTTTGTATCCTTTTGATTAACTCAGGCAGGTGTTGCATGAGAGTTGCCTCTGCCTTCCAGTGCTCCCTGTACTTTGTTCTCCTTTCTGTGTATTCATGAAGCAGCGTTCTCTGGACCTCAGGCTTTAGGAGGAAGCTGCCATCCATCCAGCACCCACATCTGTGTTATAAATCAACTGGAAAATGTAAAAGTAAAGTAGCTTCAGCTCTTTACCAGTTTTCCCCTATTTTCTGTCTTATTCCTTGCCTACTCTGAGCTCAGGGAATAGACAGCCCAAGTTCTGAACAGAGCAGGGAGCAACGACTGCTTGGGTCTGTCTTTTCCCGGGGCTGAGATGACACCTTTGTCCATCCAGGAAAAAACAGCCTTCACATGGCACCATTTAGTCAGACAGATGCCACCAAAATCATGTGATTAGCTGTGTTCTGGCTTCTAGTCAGGAATATTTCATGCTGAAGCTACAGGACTGGTGTGTCATGAGCAACAAGAAATCAGTTTTCAGCACAAGTCTTTCTTCTCTTGTTTCAGTCACTCTCAGCTTTTGTCTAAGTGAAGCTATTTCATAGAGGAAAAGCAACTGAGAAATGTTACATTAAAGAGCCTATCATTGACAGTGTTTTATATTTAATTACAGCTTTGATTCCTGTTTGAGAATAGCTATAAGGCATCTATTGTTTACAGTCACCTCTGTCTCATTAACAGCAGGGAAACTTTCTCTTTTTTATTTTTTTTTTTTCTATTGGCACTGTTTGCCACTGTGAAACAAACAGTGGATCAAGTCTGACAATTCTGAAAGTCTGATGTATAACACATATATATTTTTAAGGGATCATTAATACTGTTCATTTTTAAGGGAGAAATCAGATATATATCTAACCAGAATTTACTTTACAAAGGAACAATTTCTTATCCAGAAATTATCAAAATTTTCCATCCCCCTGGACAGAAGCTAAAAATACCACTCATCTAGACAATATAAAAACCAGAAAACCTGCCCCCTAGATGACAGACACTTTATTTATTAAACAGAGAACACATCAATTATGTATAGCAGTTTTACTTATGTCAACTATTTTGTTGCACAGGAAGATTTACAGAAGGGTGGGAGGATAACAGGAAAGTGTGAAAACAAAGAAAATAAATAATTTCCTGGAAAAGGTTGAAAGGCAATCATTCCATTTTGAGACATATAAGCACAATAAAAAAGATACAAATAGTTTAAGGATTGACATAATTGTGAGAAATATATACATTTAAGAGGGCAATGATGCACAGCCACAGAAACATAACCACAGATAATGAAGCATCTGCAAACGCCCTGCTGAATATTTTCTGCATAAAATGAAACATTTATTTTCATTTTACAAAAGGGATACGGTCAACTATAAGCGTTCATAACCACAACTGTAAACACCTAATTAGAAACTGTGACAATGAGTTAAACGTTGAGAAACCACATCTGCTCCCCAAGTTATTGTTTGCTGCAAGAGTTTTCCCCTTCTGTACAGGGCTGAACAAAAAGGGCCGGGGCTCGTTCTCTGTCTGTAAGACCAGCTGGGAGGAGACAGCTTGTATCCATATGCTGAGACACTCTTCCTCCTGAAAACAGAGTGGCTGCATCCCACCTGCTGCTTGGAAATGGCTCCTGTATTGTGTGAACCCCTGAGCAGTGTGCAGACACTGCCTGGGTACTGCTTAACAAGGACCAAAACCATGGCTGGGAGCATTTGGAGGGTCAGGATAATCACAGGATGGTACCCAAGGCCTTTCTGTGTTATTGGCTGGTGGAAAAACAGGGCCTGGGAAGTAAGAAATGGATGGAAGGATCAGCTGAGAAAGAGCTGTTTATACGTACAGGGAGCTAAGGAAGTCTCTGTAATAACACAAATCTATCTAAGCAGTATGAAGAAAAGGCAGAGACAATGGGGTCACCAGATACCCCAGAGTGAACCCTAGAGCCCTGAAATACTTTTGAAACCACAGACACAGGATCATGGAATCATAGAATGGGTTGGTTTGGAAGGGACCTTAAAGTTCATCTTGCTCCAAGCTCCATCCAGCCTGGCCTTGGACACTTCCAGGCATGATGCAACCACAGTGTCTCTGGGCAAGCTGTTCCAGGGCCTCACCACCCTCACAGGGAAAAATGTCTCCCTAATACTTTGTCTAACTCTACCATCTTTCAGCTTAAAGCCATTTTGCCATGTCGTATCACTGCATACTCTTGCAAATGTCCCTCTCCAACCTTCCTGTAGGCCTCCTGTAGGTACTGGAAGATGCTCTAAAGTCTCCCCAGAGCCTTTTCTTCTCCAGGCTGAACAGGCCCAGCTCTCCCAGCCTGGCTCCAGAGCAGAGGGGTTCCATCCCTTTGATCTTCTTCAATAGGCTGTTGTGTCCAAAAGTTTAGAAATAAGGTATGCAACCTTTTCTTCTCCCTTTTCTAAAGACAACATGTTGTGAAATGTATGCCAACATCCTGGAATGAGAATTAGAGATGAATCATGGCATGAATCCTTATTCTAAACTTTAACACTTCGTGGAGTAAATCTGTGCTCTCCAGTGATCTCCGCCACATGACATCACTGGTGCTTGGAAAATGTTCCTTCCAGCCTATTCCCCTTTCCTGACCCACAAAACCAGTGAGCTGAAAAATGTCATTCTTTTCTCCTCACCTTTCTCTTCCCATATTCTTCTTGTTTCCTCAGCCCCATCTTTCAGCACGCTGTACTATGAATATTGTAGGTATATTAAGAGTCAATGAGCGTATTTATATAAGTTATAAAGATTCCTGCTCATCCAAAGCAGCAGGCATGGGAACCTCGTAGTGCTTTTGCTTCTTTTCTTGTACAGAAGTAGGAGTTTGACTGACTCACACCTTTATCAGAACTCAGTCACAATGTATCTCTGTTTCCTTAAGGGACCCTTAGCTATCCCTTTCCTTTGGATGTCTATTAAGAATGTTCTTCCCAGGTCTCTCTCTGTGAAAATTGCATCTGTGGGTTGCATTGCCCTGCTTTGCAGCTACAAGAGCAGCAATCCCAGGTACCCACAAATAAAAGGAAAACCAAGAAATGTTAAACTGCTCTTCTCTGTGCCTCAGCTAGACCTTTCCTTGCAAAGGGGCGATGGGAATTCTTATTTTCCAGTGTTACACCGTCAGAAGGAGCACTCAGGCAGCTCGCAGTGTTATTGCTGCTTATAAAAGCTTTTATTCACAGATGAGGGTTGTAGGGTTTTCTTCCTTTCTTCTTTTCTTCTTTTCTAGGTTTTTTTTTTTTTTTTTCATTTTGTGTTTAGGGTCTTACTATTCTTTGCTATGGTGCAGCAAAGCCCCACAAAGAATTACAGCCATAATCATCTGAAGCAGTCAAAGTATCCAGATAGCATGTGCTAAGTAAGGCAGGATAAATCCAGCAGGGTTGAGTTAGCAAAGGGCTCAGTGGATTATGTTCGAAGCTTGGTTCTCAGGGGTTGGAAAGTGAACAAACACCTGGCACCTTCTTTGGAAACTGGAAAAAGAAAAGAACAAATGAAAGGGAAATGTAACCTCCTGACTAAATGTTCCCTTGGCCACATCACACCTTCTACTTCACAGGCTAATTGGCTCCCCTGAAAACTTTCTTAAAGCAGTTCCTCTTTGGATAATTTCACCCCACATAGAAACTTTTTTTTTTTTTCCCAGGTTGGTTTGAGAGGAAGGTGATGAAGAATCTATAAAGGCAGTGAAGTTCATGGAAGACTGTCCTCCAGCTACTCAACCACGCAGCCAACTTCCCTTGGTCCTTATATCAAGTCATGGTGGTATCAATAAATTGAGGAAAAAATTACTCCCAAACTTTACTGTGTTGAATTTGAACTCAGAGACTACAGAGAGGTTCAGTGGTATGAGAACTAAGCCAGCAAATACTGCAATAAAATAGATTAAACTGATCATTCTGTGGGGAAGGAAGAAGGCACTGTCCTTCAGTATCACTCTGGGGGAAAAGGGAGGCTTTATTTATGTGTCACTCCATCATTTTGAGAGTTTTTGGTATTTCTGCTGAAATTAAATTTCTCAGATGGGGTTAGGAAGAGTGATTGTTTCAAAACTTGACAAAGTGCATAAAATTTTTTCCAAATGTGTTTTCAGTGTGGGGATGGCTGCCTGGTAAAGGCACACACACACACATTAAAAAAGGGTTTCTTGCTTTTTTGGTAGAATTAAGTTCTTTCTGACAGAATGTGACCTTGCTGAAGTGACAAACCTGGCCTGTGTAGCAAGAGCAAAAGACACTGGAGTGTTCAGCTGTAGCTGAAGATTCTAGTGATACCAGAGTCCATGGGTTTTGCACACCCCTTTTCTTCTTTTTTTTCCTCTCCTGGATGGGACTTCTCGGTCACAAGTTTCAAATTGCCCATCAGACCTGTAGAAGAAGCATCATTTTCTACAAAATTTTACCCTATTTTAAGCATTTCAACATATTTTCCCATTATTCCAATTAAAAAAACCCAAGTCCTCCTCCATTAAGAGAATCAATAAGCGTGTGAGAATAAGTAAAACCAGAAGAGGTGAGATTTCAAAAGAAAATAGCCTTTTTTTTCCCTTAGAGCACACATAAAAATCAAGGAATTCTCCATCCAGACTTAGTGTCTTTTCTTCTGCTCTTTGAGATAGTTCACCATGGACTTGGGATAACACATTCCCAGAGTTTCAAATACTCTTCCACTGATGAGGATCTCCAAGCTCACAGTACTTTGCTTACTCACAGTTCTGCCACTAAATATCTGGAACATTAACCCAATTCTGAAGTTGAAGACTGCCTATTACAAATCCCTCTCAAAGGATTCAGGAGATATTTGAGACAAAATTTTGTTAGTGGGAAGAGCAGAAAAACTGAAACGAACAAAGCCAGCCAGTAATTCCACCTTTAATTCAACTACTACTTATAAATCTCCTTTGATTAAAGACAATTCCAGTATTTTAAAGATCAAAGTCTTGCCGGCTGCTTGATTGCTTTTTAAATTCTGATTTTATATTCTACTAAACTATACACCATGAAAAAAAATAAAGGAAAAATCACACATACCACACTGAGGAATCCTATTTCATTTAATTGTTGGGGATTAGAATTGCTTTAGGTTTCTTCTGTTACAAAGATCTATCTCATGTCACCAATGACAGAAACATAGTGTTCAATCAAGGATTTGCCATAATAAAAATTTTTGAGGGAGGCATACTGTGACAGTTTTTCTGGGGTGTTTTGTATAACTGGAGACAATTTAAAGAGATGCTTACAAGCCCCTGAAAATGAGGACCTATTGAGATGTCACATCTGAAAACTCCACCTATATTTGAAAATTTCATCTGTGTCTATTTTGAGGGGTGGTTTTTTGGAAAAAAAATAAACCAGTTCCAGAACTTTGCCATACCATTTTCATTGTCCTGCTCTACAATACTGTGAATATTTTCAAGCTTTTCTCTTTTTCTTTATCGCAAAAGTTTTAGGAAGTTTATATAAATTAATAAAATCCTAGGCTCTATGAAGCCAATCTTGCTTTGAACACGCTTTTATTGATCTTTCAGGTAAATCTACTGTGAATGTTATGAGCCAAACCCAGATCACCAGCTTCAAACAGAATTGGCGGTACCTGTAGAGAGTTTTCCCTGGCAGACAAGCTTTCACTAAAGCCAGCAGAGCAGAGGTGAGGATAAAAAACTTGCTTAATTAACATTTCAGATGTAGTGCAGGTTGAGTGATTTAAGGTAGCTTAAACTATCCCAGTTGTATTCTGGAGGATGTCATTTTTATAGGATGGAGAACTCAGTCATACACTAATAATCAGGTATGTTAAAATGAGGAGAAGAATTTCACTCACCTATGCTTCTTTTGTTTTTGTTTGCCTCATTAGGAGCCTACAGATTCTTTTCCCCAGTTTCCCAAAGTCAGAATAGTTGGGAAGTTGTAGCAGGTTTTTATAATTTGCTATGACTGTTTTTCATTATTGTGAGAGAGGGAAGGAAAGACTCCTGTCTGTTGTTTTGTGAGGCAGTGTTACAACCATAGAATTAAAGTTAGAAAAGACCTCTAAGAATGTGGAGTCCAACTGGTCCCTCAGCACAGCCAAGTCCACCACTAAACTACATCCCCAAGTGTCACATCTGTATTTTTTTTTTTAACACTGATCCCTAAAGTCTTCATCCAAAACCTCTTGAAGTCAACTGAAAGCATAGTTCTAAAAGCCTTTTAAGGCTTTCAGAACAGATCTTGGAAGGACAAACTGGAAAATCAAGTTCTTCCATGTTTTCCTTATTTTTTTTTTTCCTTTTTTTTTTCCTTTCTTTTCTCTTTTCATTTCCTGTTTGCTTTTTTTGTTTGTTTGTTCATTTGTTTTTGTTACGTGGCAGAGAAGATTCAAAGGGACAGATTCAGAACCAGTGCCCACAGTGAAGGTGGCAGCTCTTGAATGAGACTACTGAAAGCTGATTATTTGATGTACAGCTGAGACATCTGCAAGTGGTCTCTTCTGCTACTCAGAGTATTAAGAGAAGGACTTTTAGTGTATTAATCTGAAAAGCAAATCAATCTTGTTACATGTTTTATGAACATGTATTTGTGACAGGACCCACAGTATCTCAGCACTCTCTCTGTAAAAGGTATTACAGTAATCAATTCCAAATAGACTTCATGGAAAGGGGTTTTTTTTCCACAATTCTGGGCTTAAAATTCCAGAAAATGAAAAGCTTAGTTAGAATGTCAACAACTGACAGAGATTTGTGAGCTTTCACAATAATACTGGGATCCATGAAGGTTCACCTGAATGCTCAGCAAATTTTCCAAATCCAATTAACCAAAGGCCCCATTTCCTATGCAATAAAAATGATGAGTGTCCTAACAACTCTTTCACAGCTTGAACTATCACTTAAACTAAGGATGAGTGAGCCAGCTTGGCTATAAAGAAAAATAAATGGCTGTGCTTGCCATTTCCACTGTATTCACTTCATCCCATGCTGGAAGCGTAGTTGAGCAATTTCTGTTATTGTTCAACAACTGCATTGAAGTAATCAGTACCCAAAATTTATGTTCAAAGTGATGGAGTAATATGAAACATCCATAGCGTAAATGAGAACTAAAATATTCTGAAACAAACCTAGATCTGACGGGTGCAAGAATTTCTTTAATCGAATTACAGCTGTGTGTGGTCAACTCTCAAAGTCTAATTTATTTCCCTGTGGTCTGTGTGTGTGCCTGTGTACTTGTAAATCTACTCGTTGTTATTCAATACCAACAATGGTCATTCAAGGGCAAATTTTCATTATAGTAGAGGAGGAGACAGGTTTTTTAGTTCAAATTATTGCAAACTAAACTGTCCCAAAGTTGTGAGGGGTAGGAACAGCAAACAAGCACAAGGTTGTCTGCAAAAAAAGGGGAGCTGCATTATTTGTCTAGTTTAATCTTAGGGTGAACTGGAAAGCACTGAATAAGAAGAAAGACCAGAGTAAAGTGAGAGAAGGATGGAAGATGTGATGAGCGCCCAGGAATGAAGAAAGAAGTAAAAGGGCCATTGCCTCCTACCTGCATGTGTGGCTAGAAGAGAGAGTTTCCATCTTTCCAGAGGGAAAAACAGATACAAAAGTCAAGGCAAACTCTTTTATTTTGTTTAGAAATAACACTGGTGCTTCTAAAGTGCATGCCTTATCTCCTTCCTCTACCACAACAGCAAGGTAGGTAATGTACTCTATGACAAACTTAGTGAGTTTCTCAGAGAGTGTTTCAGAACACAAGACCAAATGTAAAGCAGGAAAAAAAATTGTTCCATGTTTCTCAAGAAATCCTTGAAATAAAGGGTAGGAAACCTAGAAAAAAAGCTGTCACTTTAGTTCGAGGAAACAAATAACCAGGACTCCTGAAACGCCGTCTCTCATTGTGTGACAGGAGCCTTGACAGCAAAAATGAGGTTTCTACACAAGTTCTGAGGGGGAAGTTAAATGACAGGGAAAGACTGGTTTTGTAAAGTCTGACACTCTTGATTCTGAATGTTGGTAATTATGACAAAGATGCACAGAAATAAAATGATGTTCCTGCAGCAAACTCAGCTGTGAACTGTCAGCTGTGCACCAGTAATGAGAAAGATGTGTTTTAACACTGCTATGTCTGTGTGTGATGTGGGGAAGAGTGAAGATCCAACATATTTAATGTTGTTTCCCATGGTGGTATTCCTCAGTGACAATGTCAAGTAGCCACTGAACAGCGGGAGTCATCTTGGATTCACCTGGACATTAAAGCATAGGAATGTACTTGAGGAATGGAAGGGATATAGTCCAGATTAAATCTGGGAAACGTTGCAGCTGAAAGTCAAGATAGTGTATCAATGAAGATTTCATAAAGTTGTCAGTCTTCCTCTGACTTACACAATATCCTGTTTTAGAGAAAAAAATCAGCGGCAATCGAATTTTTGATAGAAGTATGACTGGTAACACTGTGATTTGGAGGGGGAAAATGATGTTAATGTGATCAAGGAAGTATCAGTCACACAGAAATTAAAACATCTGAGTTTAAAAAATGCTTAACAAATTAACAAAACTCAGCCAGTAGAGGTTGTGGACTCCACATCCCTGGAAGTATTCAAGGCCAGGTTGGATGTGTCTTGGAGCAACCTGGTCCAGTGGAAAACGTCCCTTCCTGTGGGATGGGATTGGAATGTGATGATCTTTAAGGTTCCTTCCAACCCCAGCTATTCTGTTTTTCTATGGTTCTATGTAACAAAACATGACAAAATCCAACAAAACAAACCAAATAAAAAAATGGAATAAAAATAATAGAAAAGAAACTAACATTCTTGAGACAGAGGAACCAAACAGAATGAAAGGGAAAAAATTCAGTTTCCCAAGTAAGCAGCAGTTTTGCTAAGTATCAAAAGCCACAGGCTGCTGTAAAAAAAGGTCCCTCTTTTCTGTAGGAGCCATGGTGTAAAAGGCCACAGGTTCAGAATGTTTCCCTTGCAGAAATCACTAGTCAGGATCACGGCCCAGTCTCATAAGCTTTAGAAAAATATCTGGTTCTATGGAGACACTGCAAATGTGACAAAAGAGAGGATCTCTTGATGCCACTTTTAACAGTAAATGACACTATTATACTTCAAGATAGACACAAGGCCCCAAGTCAACCTTATTTCAGAGATGAATTACTAAGAAGAGTGCTACAAACCTGTCTTTCTCTAAACAGAAATTAAGGTGACAGGGTACTCGTGGGACTGAAACAAGTTGAAAGGAACTGTGTTGCAACACTAAAGTTAAAGCTGACTCTTTTAATTTCACATTTTTGCGTTACAAAGAAAAAGAAGAAGGAAAAAACGCCAAAACAAAAAACCCCTGAAATGTTGAACTGAGTCTGTTTAAATAAGTATATATGTGAAAAACCCCCTCCAAACCAGACTAGTGCACAAACATGATATACTGGAAAAGGAGATTTAATCATTAGTCCATGCTCTAAGCGGCTTGTCAACATCTCAGGAGAAAAAGATATAAGGCCCCCAATTCACATATTCAGGAGAGAACCTTTTGAAAAGCAGCCATTTGAAACTGCCAACAAACTGAAGACAAAAATGAGATTTGATAGAGGTGACAGAGCCTACAGCATCAGATTAGCTCTTTGTTTGTCACAGCGAGCAAAAGATGTGGCGTTCAGTCTGACAGACTCACTCATGACCTTTATTCTGCCAAGCCAAATGAGAGGGAGGACAGTGAATGCCATTTTGCATCCTGGAACTGTTGCTTGAGAAGCTTGTAAACAGTGATTTGAATAGAAAATGAAAAATCTGAGCACTGAGACTTCATACCGAGCTGTCACTTCTCCGCTTCACCATTTGCCGTGTTGTGTTTAGACAGAGGTTCCGTTGTCAGCTCACAGAGAAACGTTCAGATGACAAAAAGCCCACCATGTCTGGATGACTCTTCAGGAGGATCTTGAAGCTGGGTAACACCAAGCATAGGAATCCTCAGTTCTCTTCCCTCCTCACTCTTTCCCTTCCTATTCTGTGAAACTCCAGTGGAAAGTGTGTTGTTGAAAATTACACCTATAGGTACATGCAGGACTGTCATGGCAAGGGGTGAAAGAGAATATTGGGAAGGTGGGAAAGTCCTGTTTCATGATGCCCAATCCCTGTAGGTATTCAAGGGCAGGCTGGATGGGGCTCTGAGCAACCTGGCTTAGCAGAAATCGTCCCTGCCCATGGCACAGGGGCTGCAAATAGATGATCTTGAGAGTCTCTTCCAACCCAAACCCACAGAATCCATTTCCAACCCATAGAATCTATAATTCTATGATCCCCTGTTATTTGCACCAGGAATGGTTCCTAATGCTGATCCACACAGTAATTCCACGACAAAATCACTTTATTTTGGAATAAAGTGATTCCTCTTCTCCACAGTCATACCAATGAGAAGTAATATAACAGAGATTACGGGACAAGAAAGTACTGCTAAAAGGAGAAGCAATTCCAAGATACAGAACATTTCTACTCAGTTCATTCACATTTTTATATCTCAAAATACTTCCATCCTTCCCATGTTCTCTTATTCCATTTTTTATGCATAATATTTATTACTTCAGTCATTTCTTTAATGAAATTTCTTTTCTTGTTTGTGTCTTCCTCTCAGTGAGGACAGACCAAGCCAGTCTCAAGCAAGGCCTTGTCCTTGGAGTAGCCTCTGAAGTGTTGCTCTGTCTCTTACACAGGGACATATGTTTTTCCATTTGATTCCAAATGATTTAAACGACTCTCAAGTTTCTCACATCTTCACCAAAAACTTACAGGCCCAATATGCTTTGCTTTAGATGTTTCTTTTCTTTGTACTGTTAAGAAAAGAAAACTGAAGCTTTTTGATATCAATCAGATGCAAATTCTGTCAACTCACTGAAAATATTTTGAGCATATTTATTTATATGTAGACACTACTAAGATTTTCAAATGTTTTATGGCCAGTCTGTCTTTATTCTTATTTAAGATATGAAAACCATATTATTTAAGCTTCCTGCAGTGGATATGTCTATTTTCACTGAATTATGTGAGTTTTATGGCAGATGTGAGTATGGAAATAGCTCTGTGGCATTTGTCTGCACTATAACAAACTATTCACTGCAGATTTAACTGAGCTAATGATGTCTACTGGGATGAAGAGTGATAATATGGGGTCCAGTTCTGGGCCTGTCAATTTGGGAAAGACATAGAGGGGCTGGAGCATGTCCAGGGAAGGGAATGGAGCTGGGGAAGGCTCTGGAGCACCAGGAGCAGCTGAGGGAGCTGTGGGGGCTCAGCCTGGAGAAAAGGAGGCTCAAGGGGAACCTTCTGGCTCTGCACAACTCCTGACAGGAGAGGGTAGCCAGAGGGGGCTGGGCTCTGCTCTCAGGGAACACGGACAGGACAAGAGGAAATGGCATCAAACAGTGCCAGGGGAGGTTCAGGTTGGACATCAGGATGAATTTCTTTGCAGAAAGTGTTGTCAGGCATTGGAAGGGGTTGCCCAGGGAGTCCCCATCCCTGCAGACGTTCAAGAAATGACTGGACGTGGCACTCAGTGCTCTGGGCTGGGTGACAAGGTAGCGTTGCGTCAAAGGCTGGACACAACAATCTTAGAAATCTTTTCTAAATTTAATAATTTTATGGTTCTATGAATACTATAACCCTGATATTACAAGAGAAAGCACAGTCTGACAAAATCCACCCAGAATTAAATATTTGGGTGGTTACCCTGTACAACAGTGCTTTGATGCAACAGTACTGCTAACAATATGTGAAATGCTGTGGGAGTATGAACTTGTTTTTTGACCACATTCATGAAGCACATCTTTGGCAAACCCTGCCTCACCTCCCTGAAGTCAATCCTTGATTTAAGAATGTCACAGAATGAAATCCTGGATCTGAATATCCCTTAATTTTTATTGTTTTGGCCAAATGACAACCACATAATAGGTCCTCATCTCAAAATCTGTTACCTGTCTAGGTTCAGACCAATAACCCAGGGGCAAAAGGCTTTATCCTGTTATTAATGTCTTGATTCATTACTTGACAGAAGTTTTGAGAGGCTGCCTAGTTGAATATGCACCGTAAAGGACAATAATGTTACTGAGACATTCCTTTTGATGCCCTCAGTCTGTTTGCATCCTCATTGCCTTGACACCCTGCAGGGACGGAGAGAAACTTTCTGGGGTGTTCAACACCCTCTCATCTCCTAGAATTTGCAGCTGGGATCCACTTCACCAAACAATGCACATTTATTGACAGGTAGTCTGACAGCTTTTTTAAGCTGCTTGGCAGCTTGTTTTTAGCAACACATTGTCATGTTCAGTGTTATCACATTTCTTTTAGATTTGTGTGATACTAAAAGGCCAAACCTCCGAGGCATCAATATGGGGTGCAAAGCAGGACTAGCTCTAAGACACCCAGGAAAATACACCTTAGGGGTCCATTGATTTTTCTTCTAAAAATTTATATCTACTCACTTTCTAACCCTGTCATTGACAAGCATCTTAACAGTTGTTTCCCAAACAGTTGATTTAAGTTGGATTTTTTTGTTGTTTCTTTTTACCTTAAGCTTGCAGGTGTCTAAGGCTTCTAAACTGAACAGCATTCACAAAACTCTTTAAACATCTGTGAAATGCCATTCAAATAACTTTCCAGGAAACTTAAGAAAGAATAAGGCACCTTTCTGGGAATGTGATGTGTTAGTCAAACTCTCCACTGCTCAGGAATACAATTGATCACAGGCAGGGGAGAGCCATTGCAATGCTCAAGTTCAGCACCTGCAGAAAGTTGCAGTTGCAGCTCTTCTCTCCTGGCAGAGAGAGATCCAGAGCACAACAGTAATCCAAATTTAGATGCTGCAAGAGGAAGCAAAATATTTTGTGGTGCTTAAAGAGGCAAGCAGAACTAATTTTATTTGATTCTTGCTGGTTTTATAAGAGGGTCAAGCAATTTGGCAGATAGTGAGGATTAATACCTAGAGTTCGTAAGTTCTTATTATCTCTTTCTTAAATTAAATGTGCTTGTTTTGGAGAGAGATTTGCATGCCTCTAGAGGTCCTCTTTCGGAGAATAAAATACAAAATATAAATCCTATCATATATGTCCTCCAAAATTAAGCTTGTAACTTCAAATAAAGCTGTCGGGATTGTGCAGCAGAAATCCTTCCGCTGACATTACCCTTCATGGGCTTGCAGAAATTGCACGTTCCAATTATCCCAGCTGTAAGCAGTCAAGACAGTACTTAATAAATCTGGTCAAATTCAGAAAGCAGAACCAAAAAGCTGCCTGTATTCCCAGCTTATGTGCCTGTCCTTCAGAGTTATATCAGCAGCAAAAACTGCTCCCACTACGTGTTGTGTCCAGAAGAGGAGAAACAACTGGAAGGTCCCAGCAGCAGCTGGCAAGTAACAATGATTGAATTCCAGATGGATCTAAAAAACTAGTGATACCTCCTGGGAAACTTTGAAAAACATTTTACTTTGCAATGATCCTGTTCACATCACACTCATTTTAAATATTTCTTTTCCTTTGTTCTTGGCACAGAAGGAACAGCTGAGCTCCTGAGAAATAATTCCATTTTGAGAGACCAGCCCCTGCTAATAAAGGCAGAGAGAAGAAATAGGACAGGGAGAATTGCCATTCTGTTGTGATTTCAGACATCAGCTGTTCGTTTGTGCCATTCCCTTGTGCAGTTTCTGTAGCTAATTATTTTTTTAAGGATTTTACTAGAGCCATAGGATAAGATAGTTTAGAAACAACCTTTGTAGCAACTCATTTGGTCCAGTCCTCCTATCAGAGCAGGGCCAAATTTGATTGCATAGAATCACAGAATCACAGAATCACTGAATCACTGAATGGTTTGGGTTGGAATGGAGCTTAAAGATTGCCCAGTTCCAAGCCCCTGCCATGGACAAGAACACCTTCCACTATCCCAGGTTGCTCCAAGTCCTGTCCAACCTGGTCTTGGACACATCCAGGGATGGGGCAGCCACAGCTTCTCTGGGCAGCCTGTGCCAGAGCCTCACCTGGTCAGCTCAGGTCCTTGGCCAGTGAGGTTTGACAGTGTCCAAGGATGAAGATTTCTTAGTTTCCCTTTAGTGGGCCCTTGTTCCAATATTCGGCCACCTGCATGGCAGGAAAAGGGTCCACAGGCCCTCCAGGGAGCCCAGTCAGGATACAAATGGGACAAGAGATCTGAGGAGAAGGTTACAGCGTAGGTCCAAATTCCATCCAGGAGGCAGGGTCGGAAGCAGGACTGGAGACCAGCAAACCTACAGCTCAGGTCAAACAGAGACTGAAGCACAGGCCTGAGTTTAAATGGGGCTGCTATGTCCACAGGAAAAAGGGGTGGAGGTCCAGGGGAGGTTGGTCTGGACCTTTCAGGCCTGTCACTGCCCTCATGACCCTGACAAGATCTTTCTGAAAAAAAAAGCCCTGCAAACATTGTATATCCTCATTTCTTCTTTTTTCTCTCTTATCCTCTGAAAATCAAAGCTTCTTTCTGTCTGGAAACAAACCTGGCCCTGTGGGTGTTCACACAATCTTTACTCACTGTGTCCTGTAAACTGGAACTCAGCCATGACCTGGAAGGATCTTGGGTGGGAAGGATGGTTCAAACCCCATCCATGCATGGACTCAGACTTCTCTTTCACAGCACGCTAAACAGATAACGTGCTCCTGACATTCAAAATGCTTTCATGAAGAAAGACAACAATTCTGTGTCACGCCTCAGTTGCCTGAAGGGCTCCAAGAGTGTTTTTTCCTGAGTACACCATTAACCAGATATATTTGGGGTTGGCTGGTTTCTTTTTCCTTAGCTTTCCTCAAAGACACCCATGATAGTGGTGCTCAGCACTGCAAGGTGGCACAGACAATTTTTGTTCTTTCACAATCAGAGCACTCGGTGTATTCAGGAAAGAAATTTCCACTTAGGTCTGACAGGCAAAGATCTGGATTTTGTGGATGTAGTAGGTTGCCTTTTACTGCTCAGGTGCAATTAGGGTGCAATTTATCTTCAAATGTACAGTAGGAAAAGGATATCCAATTGATTTCCATGCTTTGAAATCTCAGGTTTTGGTCACACCTTGGCTTCTCCTTTTCTCTGCCAATGACACACACTTGACAAACCCTGAAATTTAAATTCTTTGACTAACTCAAATCTGGGGTATGATATTGGTTAACACTGAGTGCCCAATGATAGACAGAAGGTCAAAATTTAGTAGGATCCCTTGTGGTTTTATAGCCTATGCAATGAAAGCCATTAACTCACTTTGCAATATTGAAAGATGATGGCCTCTGGCATATTAATCCTTCAAATAACTCTGACTTATAGCCCCTTTGGCTATAAAGCCTTACACTTTTCCTCCAATACCATAGAATTGGAAAATGCACATAGCCTGAAAGTTTCTAGATTAACTATGAAGGAGAAAAAGACTCTACCTCTAGGACTGTTCATGCTGTAATATTCTGAAATTCTCCTGCCAAGCTTGAATAAAATTTGTGAAAGTGCTAATTTTATTTGAGAAAGCTCATGAGATACAATTACGGAATGTCTGAGAGCTTATCAATGCAAAACTAGACAGATAATTAAAATCCATTTTGGAAGGGCCACCTAGTTTTAAAAACAGCTTGTTAATGGCCATCCATAGTTCCAGTGCTGTTTATATCTTAGGAATTAATTTACTAACCCCAAAAATAGATAGAGAAGACAACACATTTAATTAGACAGTTAAACTTGGGTGAGATGCCATGACTGTGTCATCACTCACTGCAAAGCAGGTCTCTTATAATCACATGCAGGTAGAATCTGTAAAACAGTGGTTAATTATTCTAAAGGAGGACTGATAGCAACTACCTTCCTTTAAGAAATATATTTGACAGCTTTGTGGAAGAAACATTAACAGTAGATTTTCTGTCAATTAGAAGAAATTACTGTTCATCTAATTTGGACAGCATTGAATACCCCTGTGGTTAAATGAACTCCTTATTTAGTAAAATAAAATAAATTTTAAAACCTTCATCTAAATTTGCCTGAGACAGAATATCCATCAAAATCCTTGCTGCAAAAAGGTTAATTCCTCTCATTATTAAAATACATCAGTCTTTTGCTCAGCCTGAATTTGTCCAGCTTAAACTGCGTTTTGATTTCTTGCATTCAGACTGATTTGGTGAAGACTCAGCAACTGCTGCATGGCAGACAATCATGCCCAGCACATGTCAAGGCCTGTCATAATTATGCCATGTTATACCGTAATACAATAGTAATTCTATCTTGTTGTATCATTTCTGAAATTATTAACTGCAGCTCTGACTGAACTATTCTATTTTATTTTTTTGTAAACACGTGTCTCCTGTTTGAGCTGTAAAGAAAAAATCTGACACTTTGACATCTTAAATAAGAACAGAAAGCATGTTTTCACCACATTAATTGGAGAAAAAGTCGATCTTGGTATTCAGAGAAATGAAAACAGGTATTTAAAGTAGCAGCTTCTCCATTAACTGTGGATATAATTTGGGATTTCCAGTTAAACAAACAGTACTCTGATGTTCCAACACTCCTGAGAAGGTGGACTCGCACTTTTGATGATTGTATTTTGGAAAGGCTTTGTGTTGTGTTTATATTTTGGGAGTCAGAGTGAAAAAGGAGAATTTATTTTGAGTCAGAGAAAGAGCTGCCGAGCTCTGATGAAATATGCATTACAGTGTATACTTGATATTCACTCCTATTTTTTGCTATTGTTGCTGTCAGGTTTTCCTGGAGCAAGGACACATCTAACAGAACCACAAAACAATAGACTGCTTCAGCAGTCAGAGTGCAGATGCCTTTGAAGAAAAGTCTATGAGTAAGGTCTTGGTAATTTCACAGGATCACCTTTATTTCTCTCTGTTATATCAAGTATAACAATGGACAGGTCACTACTGGTAACACATCAGCGTCCCATGACCTGGCCCAGTGTCTCCTGCAGGTGCAGAAAAGAAGAGAACAAAGAATTGGTGATTTTTGGATTCTGCATCTCCATGTGAACAAAGATGCCGTTAGTAAGATTTTCTCAGCAGTTTGTTTCAAGAACACCAGGAGTCAAAAATCACTTCTAAAGCACATTCACTCCTTGGCTCATAAAGTCCCACCAACACATCTGCAACGTGAGCTCAGGAGTCTGACCAGGCTGTCACTACCAGGGCGCTGTGGTGCCCACAGAAACAGCTCCCCTGGCTGTGTGGGAAAGCTGAGGGACCGTGGTCACCAATGGAGAGCTGGTCCAGAAATACAGGAACTGATAACAAAATGGTCATTAGGACCATAAGTATTTTCCTCCTGACAAACTGAAAAATATTTAGGCTGCTGGATGCTCCTAAAATATATATGTAAATGAGGTTCCTGGAGCTAGGTGTTGACTGCAGCTGCTTGGTCAATCCTTATTGTAATCCTTCCTAACAATCCTTATTGTTGGCATTATGTTCACCGGCTAGAGACACCTTACACACCCCACAGAATTTTCAAATTCTACCAAAATTTATACCAATCCACAGTGTAAGAAAGGCGGATCCTGTCCATGCTGGTGTTGTGTCCTCCATCCCTGCTGCACTGATCTGTTTTGTTTAGCAGTTGTTTGTCCCAAGACAATCCTCCTGCCACACGTTTTGATCCAACTGACTTCATTTAGCCACAGTGCAAATGGTTTGACCCCTGAAAATGAAAAACTTGATTCACTTGGGAAGGTTACCCACCTTCTTCTGTCAATGAAAATGCAGTTTGAGGACTTGGCTATGCAGTCTCGATAACACACTGCCACAGAACCACAAAATCCTTGGATGCTTGAACAGTTGGTTTGCATGTCTGCTCTGCTGTGAAATGCAACGGCTTTTCTTCTCACAAAAAACAATCTAGAAATTTTTCGATCCATGTATTGACAAAGTCTGCAAAGTCTGATAATTCAAATAGTGCATTTTATTGGGTTTTACAGACAGCAAAGTTTGACCACATATGTCCTTCTCTTTCAATGCCTTTCTGTTGTTTTCTCCTTGCTTTTGGTTCTGACAGAAAACTGTAACTTCTTTCAGCCAGAGACTTTCTGCTCAGGTGTATCAAACTTCTTCAGTCTTGTCCATGATTTCAATGAAACCAGAGGTTCTCTATTTATCACACAATAGATAGTAATATCTCATTGTAACAATTATGTTTCCGCTCTCTTTTCTTTTTTTTAATCTTTTTTACATTTTTTTATTCCTTGCCTGATGCTTGAATGTCTTCCAATAAACCTCTAGGAAAATTTCATTTATAGGGAACAATTAGGGAATTTTGACCACATCTGTGACAAAATAAATAAGGACAATCTGGATGAGGTTCTAAGCAGCATGTTCTAGTGGAAGGTGTCCCTGACTGTGGCAGAGGGTTGGGACTAATTAATCTTTAAGGTGCCTTCCAACCCAAACCATTCTTGGAGTCTATGAAGTGTTTTTTCCCAATTAATTTTTTTTAGTCTTATTTTTGCAGAAGATGACACCAGGCATGGTAGGGAGCAAAGGTTATATTAATTAAAAATCTTAGAGGTCTTAAAGTGCTTCATTGATTTAAATGTATTAACCAGATTATTATGTTTTTTACTACTCTGGAAGACAAGGATACATCCCCAACCCATGGGGATCTGTCAAACCACCTGAGTGAAAACTCTCTCAGACATTTCTGATGGACCAGGGTTTAGGAAGGTATCCAAGTCTGCATAATGAGCTGTGGACAGACGGTGTTAGGGTGGGGCAGAGGCCTCAGTGCCTGACACCTTAAAGAGTTACTCCTGATTTTCCAGTGGCTTCTGTGCTATGCATGCAGCAAAACCTAAGAGGCTGCTCCTCACAGTCCTATGGAAAACAAGTGAGGTCATTTCCAATTAATTATATCATTGCTGAAACTTTTTAAGGAACACTGAGTGGCCTTGCAACTTTAAAAAAAAAAAAAAGAAAAGAAAGTAGATGGGGGGAGAGCAGAGAGGGGGGGTGAAAAAAGCCCTGCTGCCAAATTGTGATTTAAACTGAGATTGGCATCAGCAGACATTTCCACATCAGCCTTTAGCACATCTGGTCCAGACCAAACAAATAGAAGATTTATTCTGTCAGTGAGATCATTTAGCATTCCTTTTTATGCTTCAGAAAGAGCCTGTACCTGTCAGTCACCAAAGCACTAGGCTTTTGGTGGCTGGGCTCTGTTGCTCTTTCTGACTAGCCTTGATCTGAGACTTCTAAGAAGGCTTGTGTTCACCCGCTCCACCTGGGAGACCGGTACCCATGCCAAGTTCATTTCCATAGTCTTATAAAAATCTCCTGGAGGATTTCAAACATCTGCTCATAAGTAAAGAAACATTGTCTTGAGATATAACAATAATATAAAGGGCAACTGAACCTTCCTTGCAAATAAAACTGAGCTAATAAATTATTTTGTTTCAACAGTTTTATACAATTCAAACAAAAAATTGAACAGAGCTAAACAGGCACACACACACATGAAAAATCAGGTGTGAAGGGGTTTCTTCTAATACCTTCTGATACTTTTTTTATTGCATTTTAGTCAAGAGATTTGTTTTGGTTTTTTTGTTTTCTGAGCACTTGATGATAATTATTGAAAGGAAGAGCCGAGGTGAGCAGCTTTAATTAGCAGCAGAGAGCTCAGTGTGGTGCACAGAGGGAGGTTCTGAACTGGGGAAGGCAGAGGTGAATAGGCTGGGGAGTACTGCAGACAGGACAGGATAATCCAGGATATGAAGGATCTCTGTCTTCTCACCACCTGGCTGAACACAGTGACTTAAGGGAGAGGGGGCAGTGGTGGCCAGTCCCTGCCTGGCACAGCAGGAATGTCTCTGGGAGTGCCCCACCTCCCCAGGTGCCCCTGAGTAACAGGGACAGGGCTGTGAAAGAGAAAACAAATGATAAATGAGGACAATGGTTCATGGAATACGGAGGTGATGCTGAGGTTAATCAGCCTCTAATTTGCCAAGATGATCCATTGTCATGGGAGACTCCCCTGTGGAGGGAACACAACGCCCAACGTTCAGATCAGACTCCTCAGGGAAGCCTTCGGTCTCCTGGGAGCCCAGGTTAAAGCAGTGAAGAGAAAGATTCCTGGTAGAAACCTCAGATTCTTATCCATTACTGATTTTCCAGGTTGACAGCAATAAAAGTTGCAACTAGTACAAGGACAACCAAGAGACTTCAGAGCCTTGGGACAGCTGGTTAAGGGATCAGAAATACAAGTAGTGTTCTCCTTTATCCTTCCAGTTACAAGGAACGATGAGGGAAGGAACAGAGAGAGCCAGCAGGTCAACACCTGGCTCCAAGCTTGGTGTCACCAGCAGAACTTCAGGGGTTTTGGTCATGGATCAGTCCACATGACATCAGACCTGCTGGCATCAGAGAGGTACAATAGTGTCAAAAGGAGAAGAGGATCTTCGCACAGGAATTAACAGGACTCACTGAAAGAGCTTTAAACTAGATTTGAAAGGGGAAAGGGATAAAACCAACACAACTCCTATGGCCGAGGGGTGGTTTGCTAGCAAGGTTCTTCAATCTGCTGTCTCACTGGAATTGAGGGATGAAGATCCATGGGGCAGCAAAGACACTAGGGTTATGGTTATGTTAGAAATCATGGAAGCGCCTGAGAATGGTCATGTAGGGTTTAGGTTTTTTCCCCGTAAAAAAGTGGCAAGATCAATAGTCCAAATGAAGATCACCCATATCAATGCATACAGCATGGGCAACAAAGAGGAGGATCTGGAAGATACTGGGCAGGGGGAAAACTGTGATGTAACTTCCATCGTGAAAACGTGCTGGGATGACTGGTACAGCTGGAGTGCGAGAATGGATGCTATAAACTCCTCAGAAGGGTTTGGCAAGGAAGGAGAGGTGATGAGGTAGCCTTGAATGTTAGGGAAAGTTTTGATTGTCTGGATCTTGTAGGTGATGATAGGGTTGAAAGTTTACGGACAAGAGTCAGGAGAAGGACAATGAGGCCGATATTCTGGCAGGAATCCGATACAGATCACCCATCCAGGATGAAGAGGCAGATGAAACATCCTACGAGCAGCACAGCAGAGGCTCACAACCTCCAGCCCTTGTCCTCGTGGGGGACTTAGCAGATGTCTGCTGGAAATGAAGTACAGCAGAGAGGAAACAGCCCAGGAGGTTCCTGGAGTGTGTGGAAGAGAACTTCCTGACACAGCTGGTGAGCAAGCTAACTAGGGAAACAAACTGGGAACTTACCTCCTCATCAGACAGAAAACTGAGGCACTTCAGATATGGAACATGTCAGTTATTAAACATATTTGGCAATATCCTGCCACAATCTGAACAGGAACTGAAGACATCTGAAGGAGCTGAGGGATGGTAAGACATGCAAAATGCAATTGTCCATGCTGGAATTTCAGTGTGATCCTAGAATTAAATTCACTAATTAATAATAAGAGGTCCAGACAATTTTATGACTGTCAAAATGGGCCAGGACTACTATTTCTGTAGGAAGATGAATACGGATGGGTAATGTGGAAAAGTAGTACTCCTTTAACTTTTTTTATTTGAAAATTAATGACTTTTTAAATTTGAAAATTAATGATGCATGTATAGTTTATTTATATGCCATTAAAAAAATTAGGGTTTAAAACCTGAGTAACGTATTGCCTATGCCAGCAACTGGGGGCACAATGGTGTCCAGAGCGGTTTCTATCAAAGTCTTCTGCTCATGAATTTGTTCTGTGTTCTCCATTGCTGGGACAACTTTTTCCCTAGCGGATTCCTCAAGGAATTCCATCAACCTTGCTAATAAACCTCAAATTCTTATACAAATGCTTGACGTACGAAAGCACCAATGTTGCTTTAACTGCTTGAAATCGGTTGTAATAATTATCCACCAGAAACTACTAGCTTGATCCCACTAGCAGACATGGGGATATTGCTGATTAATGAGTAATTCCAAGGGGTAAGGTTCACTCTCTTAGTAGTTTTACTTGCTGCTATGTCATTGTAATAGACAACAGTAATATTTTAATTCGAAAATAACACCCTCACTCAAAAATTATTTGGCTCTTCCCTTAGAAAGCATCTGCTTAAAAATGAATAAAAAGGAATCAATTTGCAGATGAAGTCTTTGTCATTAGGACAGAGAGGGTGTTATTCAAACAGGCTGACTTCTTTCTAGAAATGCTTATCTCCACAAGCTCCCTTGGTGGCCAGGAACAGGAAAAAAGTATTCACTTTAGGTTAAGTCAGGGCAAACTCCGAGTGCCCTGACTACTCTGCTGGAAGAGCCAATGTGTTTCTCTCCACTGATTATGAAGAAACACTGGAAAGATTTTCTTGCTAAGCTAAAACCAACACTAGCTTAGATATCTTCCCAAAAGGTGTGGAATAAACACAGTACTGATGCTCTGCCCAGGACTGGAGCTGTTGGGATTTCATACAAAATCAACTCAAGTTAGGGGCCAGCTGCAGAGATCAATTTGCTCAGTTCAATGGCTTGTGCAATGCAAGACGTCAGAGGAGACAGTCACAGTGCTCCCTGCAGCCCTTTCCAGTCTATGTGTGAAGCCATTAAAGCACAAATGATGGAAACTGAATTCTGCTTTCCATTGTTTTTTGATGGACACGTTCCCACATCTCACTCCATCACTTTGCTCATGTGCTGTGGAACTGAGTCCCATTGCTATATTTGTCTAAGATGCAGAATGTAGCTAAGAAGAGCAGCAGTCTCTTCAGGTAATGGACAATGATCTAATTGATTTCTTTTCCAGCTCAGCCTTCACAATTTTAGGATGCAGCATCAAAACCACAAAGGAGACAGTTGACCTTCCTATTGGCTGACTCTTGCAGTCAAGGAAAAAGGAAATGATCAGAGGAGAGGGGGAAAAAAGAACAGATCTTGGCAAAAAAAAAAAAAAAAAAAAATTAAAAAGAGCTGTGTAAAGAAGAAAGAAGTAGAACAAAAAGGAAAGAAGAAAATGGAACGTTTAATACACGGGATCATTGCACAAACCTATTGCAATTGTACTAGGAACAAAAATGGTGGGAAAATGGCTTTGGGGGAGCTTAAAGATGATGTTAATCCTCTCCCTGGTTCCAGCAGTGTATTGTCACTACCTGAAAACCACACAAGCATCAACAGCTGTAAAATGTGTGTGTCTTGAGATTTTGAATTATATCAGTTAAGTAAGCACAGAACCAACCTATATCTATTCACAATGCTTAGGCAGCCCAGAAGTTCAGCAGAGCTTCTTATAGATCTCCTTGGACATTGTTTTGTAAAGATGATCTTGGAGGTCTTTTCCTTAATGATTCTGTGATTGTGAAAGAGACTAAGTTAGACCAGACTAGAATTAAAGAGGTGGCTAAAGTCTCCTTGACTGTCATGGGAACAAAACCCAGTATTTTGCCTGTATGGTAGTAACTGAGAGAGATAAAGGAAATCCTCTGAGGATTTGGATTTTTTATTTTTTGTTTTCTGTACAGCCAAGAAATTGAACCCTCAAGCAGGGTCTTATCATGGATTCCTCCCCAGGGTGGCAGAATAGCCCATCAGTTTTCAGCACTGTTTCTTGCCTTGATTTGAAGTAAGGACATATTCTTGGCCAGCTTTTACCCAGGAACGTGAGGAAATGAACCAAATCATCTGAACTGTGGGTTGGTCACCTACTTGCAAATTCAGCCTCATGAGTGCCTCTTATTCCCCTCGTGCACTATGCCACCCGGACTGACATGAGAAAAACATTGAGTAGAGCTGTGCAAGTGTTAAAATCAGTTGTCCTTCCTTCAACTATCTCACATTGAGCCAGTAAGGTCATAAAATAGCTCTGTCTTACCAGGCTGCCCCTTCTACAGGGGGATCCTTGCAATATCTCCTTTTCATTTCGCAGCACTGGGTGGACACGGAGGTTGTAACCCTGTGACACTCGTTCAAGATGTCCCTGGACATCAAGATACCCAGGCTATGGACCCAAGACCTAAATCAAAGTGACCTGATCTTCAAAAACACTGAACTCTGAGTAACTTTAAGAAGAGGTCAGCTTCTCTGAAAACTAATTTTCTTTGATTTAAGGGCCTAATTATGGGTACACCTACCTAACAGTAAGCATCTCTATGAAAAAGTTCAGAACTAGCTGGGGGAATTAGCTACTGAGATCACATTAATTTCAGCACCTTTGAAAATATCTGCCCCAGGTTTGAAAAAGTACATCCCTGACTTGATTTTCTTTTTCCTTTTCCCCATTTTTCTGCTAATTATTCTTCTCTCAAGCCCTATATAAAAATCCACACAGCATTTTGGAAGCTGTGTTAATTTGAACAGGACCTCCGCACATGGTTCGTTGCCATTTCTTTCTCATGGTTTTCACTGTGACATATGATTATTATTTCTCTGCTCTTCACTTTTCCTGCCTAGCGTCCTTATCTATATAGTAAATTCTGTTCCCAACTGCTTAGCTGTTTGTTTTGATAAAGGCAGCAGCCTCTGGTCTAACAAGAGCTGGGGCTTGTTCCTTTGCCAGAGAAACACGTCTTATAATGCTCCCCCTACCTAGTCTTGCTTTTAGTGACAAGAAGGATGTTTCCTTTCAAAGATGCTCAAACAAAATTTTTTTATTCCAAATATCACTATTTGCAAATGTTTAGTTTTGGCCTCAGTAGGAACTCAGATTTTCATGTGCAGTCCAGCCTGTGGAAGAACAGGAAAAAGCAGCAGAGGCATGAAGTGGAGAAAATGCACCACAGGTCAGCAAACAATCGATTTACCCCTGGATCATTGTTATCATGGCTCTGCTGTTGGATTCTTCATTATCCTCTAGTTTTTACTTAGACATGCAATCAATAGTCACATATGACATGCCATGTTGAAGCTGATTTATTCCCCTCTTGTGGCATTTAATAAACAAGATTATAACCAGCCTTTGCTGCCACTCCTACAGCAGAAGTTGCTGATAGTCTGCAACCACTTATCAGAGAAGGATGACTTGTAAAACAAAGCAGAACAATAAAAACTTCCCCTTTCTCAAAAGCTGTGTGATGTTTCTTTTATTTTGTGCCATCCAGGACTGAAATTTCTATAGGCTCCTGAAATTTTCTGTGCCTCGGGAGATCCTTGTTATGTAACACGAGTACAGGACTCTGCCCACACACGAGAAATGCAAGACATGGACCCAAAGTGACTCAGGAAAAGCTCTATAGTTTCCAAACAAGATGTTATTCTTCCTTCCAAACAAGCTTGCTGGCAAAGTGATTGACTTTGACCCCTGTGACAAAGTTTAATATTTTATATTGCAAACAAAGTGGCTGGAAGTAGTAAAAATCTCCAAAACTAAATGGAAAAAAAAGATACATATATTTTTTAGAGCTTTTCAAAGACAACTAGAGGAGGTCATATACTTCTATGGAATCTGAAGAATCACCTGGTTTTAGTAATCCAATCTTTCCTAATTTTCTGCTCTTATTTCTAAAAAGCTTAATTTTAAAAAAAATTTCCTCCTTTTTCCTTTTTTTCTTCTGTTCAAGTCTACAAAATGTGCAGTGAATTAACACACAGAAATGGCAAACACTTAAGGGACTTGGCTCCTAAGTCCTCATTATCTTCAGAAATATGTTACAGTGGTAGTGGAAGCCTGTCTAATTTCATATCAATTTGCTTCCAGCCATGATTTTCTGATATACACCCCAGTGAGTGAACAAGGGACTAACCAAAAAAATTATGAGCTTTTATAACTACAGATACAATTTAAGAAGAGTAATTCTCCAGTAGCATATTCCTCATAGGTCTTACCATTAAGACAGTTTTTTCCAGTTTTTCTTGGATATCAGGCACCCAAATCTTGTCAGTTTTGAATTATTTTTGCAGTGTAATGCCAGAGACATTTTTTACCCAGGTAAACTAGCACAGTGCTATGCAATATTTAACCATGGTTTCTCAATTAACACAGGCCATAGATCAATCCCAAGAGGGGTTTGGAGGGTTTCTATTATCTTTCAAAGGCTAAAAGAATTTGATCATATGGATGCATTCTGTCATTTGGCCTATGGGCCGAAAAAACTGCAATTGGCTCTTTAGTTTACCTATACAGATGTAGTTGTGTTGCCTCCTGGATTCCTATGTGACATTCCTTATTTCTTTATATTCTTCTGGTGTCCTGGGCAGCAATGGATATCAGACATGAATGTTGCACTGCATACCTCATTGGCACAGGAAAGCTGCCAAAAATACAGTTTTCTGTCAAAAGGATATCAGTGCCAGTGTACTTTAGAAAAATGAGTTGAGTAATTGTGGGACATCACCTTTTTCCTACTGCAACAATAGAATCATAAAATCATAGACTTGTTTAGGTTGGAAAAGACCTTTAAGACCATTAAGCCCAACCACTTCTTCCATGTTGCCAAGGCCACCACTAACCCATGTCCTCAAGCGTCGCATCCACACGCCATGCTCTGATTCTCTACCATATTTTCCGGAAGTGGTGGCTTGTTTGTGCGAACTCCAAGGAGTAAAACTGAAAAACCTCTCAATCTGAGTTACTGTAACTCAAGCCAAACTTGGGTTTACAGCACAAAACTTGACAATATAAAAAAATTCTAAGGTCTGCAAAAGAGAAGGAGGCTGTGTAAAGAAACATGCATTCATATACACTTACATTCATATATGCAAACAAAAGCACACTTGCTTCTCCTTCAACTTTTCCAAAACCCTCAGTTCCTATCCCCAGCTTTTGTTCCAGAACCCTCTGAAGTAACTAAACTATAAATGGAGCTGTGAAAACTCAATAAACTGGGAGAAGTGCCTGAATTTTGCTTATCTACTTTAAGAGATTTCAAGAAATATATAGATACTCCACAAAAGCACAGTGAAATTGTGTTGACGAAGGTGTCAAAATATGTACATACAGGAAGGGATAGCTTGATACAAATTTAGACTTAAAATGGTTTGTTTTCCTGAGGTTGGAATCTGCCAGAACGTTCACTTATCTGTCGTATATCTGTGATGTTGAATACATTTTACAAGAGCAAGAAAGCAATTCAGCAAAGATTTCAAGAGAGACTAAAGTGTCATCTAGGAATGACTTCTGAGCCATGGGTCATGGGAGAACTTATCAATATAATACAAGAAAACACCAGAAACATCAGCAATTTTTAACATAAGAACAAAGGAGTTTTGCATAAAGCAAGGCAAGGGTTTCTTTGAGAAAGAAGAAAAAAATATGTGAGCAAACAATGCAGCAGGATTCAAAATTTATCTGCAATGAGGCTGCAGAGTCATCTAATAAGTGAGTCCAGAGAAGGTCACCCATATGATTAGAGTAATGGAACACCTCTCCTATGAGGAAAAGCTGAGAAAATTGGGTTTGTTCAATCTGGAAAAAAGGAAGCTTCAGGGTCATCTAATCACGGTCTTCCAGTACTTAATGGAAGCCATGGAAAGGATGGAGAGAGACTATTTACAAGCATAACAGGGCAAAGAGAAATGGCTTCAAACAGACAGTGGGTAGGTTTAGATTTGATATCAGGAAAAAAGCTCTTCACTGTGAGGGCAGTGGGGCACAGGTTGCCCAGAGAAGCTGCACCATCCCCTGAAGTGTCCAGGGCCAGGTTGGATGGGGCCTGGAGCTAATAGGGGTAGTAGAAGGTGTCCCTGTCCATGGCAGCGGGTGGAAATAGACGGTCTTTAAGGTCCCTTCTGACCCAAATTATTTTGTGTTTCTATCATTCTATGAATAAATGCACAGGACCAGATTAATGCAGTTTGGAAGGGGCCTCAGAGGTGTCCAGTTAAACCTTCTACTCAAAGCACAGAGAGCTGTAGCCTGGGCTTGATCCAGGTGGTTGCTCAAAACCTCTGAGGAGCAAAGCTGTACAACCACTTTGAGCAACACTGCCCAGTGTTTGACCTCCCTGGTGGAAGTTTCTCTTTAAATCTTGTCTGAAGTTCTGTTTCAGCTTATGCCCTTTGGCTCTCCTCCTCCTGTCATGTAAAGCCTCATTCTGGCTCCTTTGACCAGAAGTGGACAGAGTATTCTAGATGTGATCTAATGGTAATTGGTGATTTGAACAATCAATGAATCATAGAATGACTTGTGTTGGAAGGAACTGTAAAGATCTTCCAGTTCCAACCCCGTGTCATGGGCAGGGATGCCAAAGTTACCAAAGAAAAAAAAAATTAATTCAAGCAACCAACAATAAACCTTTGAGGAAAAAACAGACTCTCCCAAACTTACTGTAATTACCATTGGAAAATATAAAGCGGGAAAATTGCAAGTGAGAGCTGGAAATGGTGATGCTTGTACTATTCTTGGCTCATTCAATGGCCAAATATGGAAATGTAAGCAAGTTGCAACCCATCTGTGCTCAAAGTAAAATGGGCTTGAACAACAAAGTTTTCAAGCAGGAAGCATAGAGTAACATATGTTTATCTAGAGTATCTTACACCACGTGAGTGAATGGATTCCAGGTTTTACTACAGCTTTCAACAAACCACATAATTTTTAACTCGTTATCTACCTTTATGTTTAGAACCAGAGACCTTTGGAAAAAAAATCAGAATTGTTCTGAAAGCTAGACTGTGATGGAAAAAGACGAGCTCTTCTAGGTGTTTTTTTTTTCAATATATATGTACAACAGGGTTAAGAAACACTGGGATTAAAATCTGTCTATGCACAGACTTCAACTCACCTCTACATGGCTGTCTTGATGTGCATTCTTTGTGCATGTACGTTATAATCATCTTATTCCACAGGATTGCCATTTTAAAATATTTCACTTCTTCCATAAATAAATGAAAAATAGTTGAAACACTCATTGTTCATTTTCACACCGTTCACAAAAAGTTCAAGGAGTCTTGGGGTTTTTTAATGGTAAGATGCCATATGGATATGCTCACCCAAATTATTCTCCCAACAAATGGAATTTTGTCTCTAGGTTTAGGTCTATCCTCATTCGCTCTGCCTAAGTCTGTAACAACTCCATAAAGGCTACACAGATCACCGAGAATGCAAAATTAATGCAATACTGATCAAAGATCGCATCATCTGCTCGTATTAGGCTCCATTTGGACTTATACCAGTGTGATCCCAGGGGAAGATGGCAGCTCCTTACTCGTTCTTCCTTTCTCCCTTTTTTTCACGCAAACTCTGCCAAAACTGATGACTTCTCCCTCAGCTGGTTCCCAGGAGCCAACTGGTCTTTCCCTGTCTTCCCCCAGCTAACATGAGCTGGTTTCCCCCTTGTATACAGCTGCCCTAATTCTTAGAGCATTTCATCCTTTTCACTTTCTAAATGGAAATGTTAAATTTTTCACAGAGGAGGTGCCCTGGGGGGGAGTTTTGCTCACACCCAAGAACGGATGTCAGTTAATATTTGGACATGATTAATTAACAGTAAACCCTAAGGCAAACTTTGCTATTATGAAAATAAGACAATATTCCAGATTACATGAGTGTCTGCCTATATGACAAAGTTACCCAGATACTCTGAAATCAACAAAGATTTGTCACAGATACAAAGAGAGTTATTATTTTATGCATTTCATATTCAAATGAATTACTTTTGTCCCTCTTAGACAATATAAGAACAACCTAGGGATAAACCACTGTTTGAATTACCTCTCAGACGCTTTCAATCACTGGTATAAACTTTTCTAAATTTGTAAAAAATTATTTGGAATTCATATTCTTTTCCTAGTTAGTGGTTAATTGGTATTTTACTGTACAAGTGGAAAGCCAACCTTACCGTGCAGTGCTTATAAATCCTGAATTACTTTTGCAGCCCCATCCTGGGTAGAAAACAACCTCTGTTAGACAAATAGAGCTGAAACACACCATGGCTCAGCTTGAGAAACAAAAACTAGTTTTTCCAGGAGAAGCCAAAGTAGGTCATCATGTGGGCAAATCAGAGTCACACGTTTTTGAACGGAGTGCAGATGCAGGGGTAGCTGAAGGAATGCCAGCACTGAAGGGCTGAAAACCACACCTGTTTACTGCCAGGGAGGCAGGTGGAGACATCCACAGATACACAAACTGTGCTATTGAATGTGCAGTGGAAGATATGGCCAGAACCTTAATTTTATGTCTTATCCAAAAGATGTAGGAAAAGGCCTTATAGCCCTTCATCATCACCAAAAAAGTGCACACTTGTTTAGCTTCATAAAACAAGGATGTCAATATTTTTCTGCTATGGAACATTACAGACTCTCTCAAGGCAAATTATTTCAGAATGTGAAAATATTCTATCACTGTTATTCAGGCATTTTTTTCTGCCTCAGGCTCAGGTCTAGATGTATTTGGAGGCATTGTGAAGTTGCATCTTCTGACTATGAGAAAAAAGACTTCATGATGAGGTCAACTAAAACCTCTGTTTGTTTTGTATCAACTTTTAAACAGAAAGATTTCAGAAAATAAAAAAGTCACTCTTTTCTAGAACACAGACACAAGAAACTTGGCAAAGTCTGAAGCCAGAAAAATACAGTTAAATAGCACAGGAGAGTAAGCTTTCAAAACATGATTCCTTCTTCAAAGTTCAGCAAATAAATCTTTTCCTCCTCATTAAAAAAAAAAAAAAGAAAGAAAAAGAATTTAAACAATCTCTTGCAAGGCATTGCAAATGCACTTGGAACAAAGAACTATACATTCAACACCCATAATCCTAAACCTTTAAATGCAGCATGACAAAGGCAAAAAATTAATTAAAACTCTCAACAACTCTGAAATTTCAATCCCAATCCTTATCAATCTGTTGATTTAATTATCACTGATTCATAACAGCTTTTTAATTCTGACATGAACATTTATCCTTTTTTAATTGTGGCATGGTTCCATCTCTAATGATAAATTAATGCAATAATGGTTCATGAGCTTTTATGTTTTCAGAATCTGGATTCCTCTGATAAGTGAGCAGAAGAAACTTCAACCAGAAAAAGTGAATTTTCCTCGGGGAAGTACTCCGTTGATATAATTTGTCTCCAGTTTCATAATTTTGTTACTGAAAAATGCCAAGGTCAAATTGGGCCAGAATATAATAAAACATATATACAAAATAAATATAATAAAGGATCATTTTGCTATAGGCACCTAATGTAACATCTTGCATCCCAGAAGTATTCTCAAAGGAGGTTGCAGGCAGGTGTGGTTGGTCTCTTTTCCCAGGTAACCAGTGCAGGATGTCTGGAAATGGCCTCAAGTTGCACCAGGGGAAGCTTAGATAGGATTTTGGAGAAAACATTCTTCACTGAAAGTGTGGTCAGGCATTAGAACAGGCTGCCCAAGGAAATGGTCTAATCATGGTCCCTGGAAGAGTTCAAAAGGCACGTGGATGTGGCTCTTAGGGATACGGTTTGGTGGTCAAGGGTTGGAGTTGATGGTCTTAGAGGCCTTTTCCAACCTTAACTATTCTGTGAGGTATCTGGAACGGTTTAATGTTGTTATTAGGAGCTTCAAATACAAAATGGAGAGTAAGCTATTAATTTTTGTCTGCAAGTGTGCCACAGGAAAAGATTAAAAGTCAAAGTTATCATCACAAATATATTTAATTCTGCAAGTCTACGCACAAAATTCCAGAGTTACACAGTAAAAGATGAATTGCACTGACACAGAATGGGAGATGTTTGAGCAGTCAGCACTTCTCCAAAAATACCTACCTACTGCAGGAACAGTAACTCCTTTCTGTCATTCCTTTTCAGAATAAAATATCAGGCTGGGAGGTTTAAAGTTTCCTAAGACAAAGTAAAAAATTTCACTGTGCTCCATGGCTTCAGTGGGACAATGTATGTCAATAAAAACAGCAAGTAGGTCTACAGGAGAGTAGAAGAGACCCTTAGTGATACAGACAATGAAATAATGGAGAAAGATTGAAAAGATGAGAAAGATTCAGTTAAATTGGAGGCAAGAGATGTAGCTGTTCCTGTAGAGTCCAAGAAGCATTTGGGCAAAGCTCTGAGGCACGTGGTAGGATTCTCAGGGCTATTCTGTGCAGGGCCAGGTGCTGGATTTCAATGATCCTTGTGGGTCTCTTCCAACACAGGATATTCTGAGATTCTGTGGTTCTGTGAAAGATGTCTGAAACTGGTTCAAGAAATATAAATGTTCATTGAATTATTTAAAATTATTAAAAGACTTCAAGAGGGGGGAAAAAAGCAAAAATGTAGAGACTTTTGAGATAACATTATGGTCAAAAGACACCTGATACTGATCAAGGAAACTGCAGATCTTGAATTCTCCAACTATCTGGATCAGGGATCCTAAGAAACTCTTCTTCCTAGAGGATGGAAGAATGGTTTATAAGACCCTTCACTTCATATTGGGTTTTTTGTTTTCTAACTTGGAGTGTGAGGATTTATGCTACTCAATTCTCTCACAGTATTTACATCCAGATATAAATTATTATTGCAAATGAATATGTGGAGCAGATCTGAACATAACAAAGAGAATAGCACTTGTAATAAGTAATATATTTGTATTTATTGTTTGTGTTCAGAATGTTACTTGGAAAAGAACAAGAATAAAAGTAAGAGTTTTTAGGAAGCCAATTAGAAAATGTAAAACTTACATCTTGCAATTCATAGATGTAAAACAATCCACACAAAAAGACCTTAAAGGCCATGAAAGAATGTTCGCCATCTGAAATTTGTAAGATTTTCAGCTATTGCATAACATTGCCTCCAGCAATGAACCTCACCGAATCACATCAACTCAAAGTTTGTGCTACAAATCCGTGTCACTTCAGAGAGAGACTAAGAGAGAGAGAAAGAAACAGAAAAGGAAAGTGCACCCCATATGGAGTTTATACCAAATTATTTAAAAATATGTTTAAAAGTAATCGAAAAATCACTTCCATTCAGTGGTGTCTGTCATGAATCCTGGGAGAACATGATATGAGAGACCTTAAGTTTCATGGAGAAAATAAAAATGAGCAGGTAACTAGCAGGCATGCTGAGGATGGTGGCAATTCCTTATAAAGTCACAAAACCTGGTAAATAAAAATCTCTGGGCTTTTTTTAGTGATGGGAGGTGTTTTTAAGTTTAGAAGCTTCCGACAGTCCATTGCACAGGCAGAAGTACAGGGAGAGAATATTCATTAAGGGTCGGACTGGACAGATTTTAGGATGAGCATTTTATGGTTTATTCTATTAGTGGTTTATGACAATACATATACATTACTTCATATAAGAAAAAGAAGAAAACAGCCTCCCTACAGATGATGGGAAAACATCCTTAATTGTCTTGCCAGCTATTTCTACACCAAGCCCTCAAAACACAGGGGCAGACACCGCTCCCCACTGCAGCACCCTATTCTCCTTTCCGTCCCCATCCCTTCAAGCAGACGGTGAGCAAACCTGACCCCACAGCTCCCTTCCTTATTTCTTTATCTTTCCCCCTCTTTTTCTCCATGATTTCCAGTAGCAGCGATGCTACTGCCTCACTTCTGTATCCTATCAGCAGCAAAGCTTCACTTTGCTCCCGTTTCAGACAAGGCCATCTCCATGCATGTGGTTGGGATTCTCAAAGCAACCAAGCAGAAGAGCATCAGTTTTGCTTGCTTTGGAGTTTCTGCTAATCCCAGTCTCTTGCCTGCTCCACTGCTTTGTTTATGCAGCCCTTTTGCTGTTCCCTGCCTGCCCTTACAAATGTTGTTTTGACATTGTGGTCGCCAGGTGCCCCACCACCCCTTCCATCAACAGACACTTGTGCAGCAGGTGGCACAAATGGGTTGGCAATAATTCAGTGTCTCAGCATTGGATTGCCTTGTCTGGTGCTTTTGATGGTGGCTAGACAGGGTTAATGACAGGAGCAGGGGAAAAAATATAATAAAAATGCTGTGGGGATCCACTTTCAGAGAGGAAAGCTCTTCCATGAGCCAGAAACACCACTGAAAATCTCCGTTCCTAATAAGCATGAGCTGTATTCTGTAGCAAAAGAAGTTTATTTTAGCACCTTCTGTTTAATCACATTAAAAATGTCAAGGTTTCCCTTATCTCCTTTGATCGTCATAACTCCAGTGACTCCAATTATATTTTCTGCTGTACATTACAAAACTATGGTTAGTTTAGCTATGAAGCTCTAAGGAGAGTAAATAAATAAATAAGAGTAGTAAGGGGTGGTGAGAGCTTTCATCAGACCAACAAATAATTATCGGTGTGTACATACCTGCTGGGACACTGAAATACATGGTTAGAATTAGAACCCAATCGTAAACACTGAAGTTTTTTATTCTCTAGTTGAGTTGGTGCTAAAAAAACAGCCAATTTATATATATATATATATATAAAACCTTATAAAGAGTTGGAAGACAATTTAGTGTGAATAATCATGAAGTTCAGGGGTGTTTACATTCAGGGTTCCAATTCTGAGCTCAATAACCTGCAGGAATATGAAGATCATGTAAAGAGTTAGAAATGAGTCATAATCAGTTCTTTACTCTGCTGGCTTCTTACTCTGAATAAATCACTTGAACTGTTTTCATCCATTTCACTGCTTCTAAATTGGAGATAATATTCCTGTCCCAGGGGTACTGCAATGATTAATTAATCACTTGAAGTCACTCGGGATTTGAAAATGTGTGCCTGTGTGTGTATATGTAGCTTCACATATGCAGAATATATATAAATATTTCCTTTACTTTGTATGTTAGGCGTAAAGGGTGTAGTTCTAGAATCAGCACTGAACTTTTTGAACAAGAATAATCAAAAAAACCCCATCTTGGGAATTCAGGCTGTCAAATTCAAAGGACAGTCATACCTCCCATCTCCAAATTATCTCCAGCTATAAAGTTCTCTCTCTTTCCTTGAAATCGTCTCCCTCAGAAGACTCAAGAAGCAAAAGTTATTGATACTGAAGAAATTTCACATTGCTTTCCCTTTCCAGTATGATAGGGAGTTATTTGTATTCTTCTTTGTGGGGCTTTGTCAGGCATTGTATATTACACCGCAGTCTGGACCACTGAGAAGCACAAAATAGCTCCCACCACTGCAGCTGTGAGGGCAAGAAAAAGAGCAGAATAAAGCCGAAGAGTTGCATTTTAAGAAAAAAAAAAAAATACAGATTATTTCGGGCTTCTTTTGCGGCATCACTAACCTTCAACTGTTGGACTTGATGATCTCAGAGGTTTTTTCCAACCTTAATGATTTTGTGACTCTGTGATAACACTCTGTAGTATCACACACAAAGCTGTGTAAATGATCACTACAAATGTGGTCGGCTGTTCCAAGCTGCTTTCTGGACATATATGCATAATCATAAGACCAGCATGTAAAAATGAGGCAGTTCTGCTAATTTATTCCTAGATTTCTTAGAATGAGAAAAAATAAACAAATAAAATGCAAGTAAAATCTCTGCAATCTTTCCCCCCTTAATTCTTGGGATTCGGGCTTCTTAAAAAAGAAACCTTCATAAAGCCTCTTCTCTGGTCACAATGTGATTGAGTCAAAAAACAGACATATGTTTTTCACTGCTTTCTGCTTTTAAGCTACAGCTACATGGATTTTGCTGTTAGTGGAAGGAAAAAATAAACTATATAGAGCCCTGGCACACGTTTTCTGCTCAGCCTTAATTTCTCACATGACCTTTGGCAGGTGTTTTAAACTCACTTTGGCTCAATTCCCCATCTGTTGATCAAAGCTGATGTCTAGACCAAGTAGAGTCAGTTGACAACTTCACAGTAAAATTGTTTTCTACCAGATTCACCAGAACTAAAAAATTTTGAGGAAACGTGTCAAGTCCACTGAAGTTTTTGACACGGAAACCGGAAGCACAGGATGAACACTGTGATATCCAGTGACACCCCTCTGGTGAAACAGGTCTGCTTGCCACACATGCTCCAGATCTCTGGGATAAGCTGCCTCTTATAGTTGCCAGTCCCAACACATATGAAAAAATCTCAAAGAATACATTCTCAGGTCCTTCCAGGGCTCTTGTTCCAGCTTTCTTTATATGATGTGGGCAGATTTCCATTCTCTACTACACGTGGGTGTGGATTTTTTGCTTAACCTCAGAGGCTCCTAGATTTCCAGCTTTTCTCGTGGCTCCTCTCACTGACTGTCTATTGCAAAGGCAGGTCAGAGACTCATCTCCCACACTTCCCAGGTGCTCATTTCCCATAGTGACAGAATGATCCCGGAAATGTATTTATTTTGAGAAACATTCTGGTTTAGTGAGCCTTGTAAGCATAGAACGTCCTTTCTCTTCTAAAAACCTATACTGTTTTCATTATTTCCATTACTATATTCTGCCACGATGCAAAAATACCAAATAATGATAATTCTTGGAAATTCTTCCCTGTGAGGGTGGTGACGCCCTGGCACAGGGTGCCCAGAGAAGCTGTGGCTGCCCCTGGATCCCTGGAAGTGTCCAAGGCCAGGTTGTACAGGGCTTGGAGCAACCTGGGATACTGAATGTGTCCCTGTCCATAGCAGAGGGGTGGAATGAGATGACTTTTAATGTTCCTTCCAACCCAAGCCATTCCACAATTCTATGATTCTATGATATTTCCCTTGTTAAAGTAGAGCAAGAAATCAGAAACTGTCAAATGTTTGGGAACTGGAAATTTGAACAATCAAAGAGCTAAAATCCAAAAAATCCAAATAGCTAAAATGATTTCACAGCCTTTCTAGTTACAAAATACTTCTACTTTCAACAGGGTCTTATTCTCTCCCACCCTGAAAAAAAATGATTTTGTCAAGAAATGGTTCTCCTTCCTGGTCAGAGATTTTGAGTAATTTCTTGTGGTTTTGAGAAAGTATATGAAATAAATATATAAAATAAATATATTTTTAGGTAAAGAAGTCACTAGGAGGCAGGAAAAGATCTATTCTGTAAAGATTGGTGAAAACAGGTACAAGTATTACTCTCTGGCTGCTCTTTTACTAAAAGTATACATTTAAAGATGACTTGTGCAGAAATTTTACAATGGAAGAGACAAAGAAGTCCTTTGCCTTGCTTCTCCTTTTTCTTTTAATTTGCTTTGCCTGTATCCCACTGTTTTAAAAATGGTCTTGAGTCTGTGTATGTGTGTGTGTCTGTATATAATGACACATAATAACATCTCAATTAGATCGGTATTGTAATGGGCTCATTAGTATAAATGTGCGTGATTGGCCTCCGTTCTGCTACAGAACTGAAGTTAATCAGATAAACTTCAAAGGGCAAACGGAAGGATTATGCCTCACCTCATGGGGACACAGACCTTCCTTTGAAGTACCTGTTGGCATCCAGAAAGTTCTGTCAAGTCATCAATACATTTTAACTACCTTGGGGTAGTTTCCTACCTTTTCCTTCTGATGTAGAAAGCCTTCCTTTTTCTCTGGTGTAAATATCCTGCTTGGCGCAATGGGATCTGGAAGCCCAGTTGATGCCCTGAGTGCCATCACCATGGCCAGAATCAAGCGGTCATCAAACACTTTCTTTTTAGCATCCAAGAGAAGCAATTTGGTTCTTCACAGGTTGTACAAACAGATATAGAAAACAGTGATGATGTTAGGAAGGCTTCAACTTCCAGCTAAGAGGGGCCCATACAAGTGTTAACCAGGGTTATCCTTGTTAATTCAGAATCAATTTTTCTGCATATATAAGTGTTCACTCAGTTTCACGATTAAATAAAATGTCAGAGCTAAAAGATAATGCCTGCATGTTACCACTACCAGCAGACAAGTCAGGCTGTTTATTCTCTCCTCTGTTTATTCAACAGCAAACCACTGTTATTTGCAAAACAAAAAAGCAACACAGTGAGAACACTGAAATCCTTTCAATTTCTTTTTTAAGTGCTCAGACTAAACCACACAAAACCAGCCAGTCATTTCTTCCCTGCCAACTGATTATGCAGCCATGTTGTTTGAAAGCTTGCATAATTTACATTAGCATGCCTAAGATCTCAGGTGACTATGCCTTTGAGGCCAGCATGATAGCCCCAGTGGACCAAGATTTGATATTCTTCCCAATATCTGACCCTTTTTTCCTTGTTAATTATAGGCAGACTTCCCTGGCCTGGGCCCGGATCTGCACCTGTTTCCCATCTCTGAGCAGCTGCTAATTAGGTTGCAAATGGTGGGTCTGGGCAGAGCTGGCCACACAGGCTTCAGAGCCCATTGATCAGGCTGGCGTGCCATGCACACACCAATTATTGCATTCTGAACTTCCCGCAATGAAAGCTGCTCCCAGACACCACGCTGTATTGAAATAAAAATCCTATCACTTCCCACCCTGGTGATGTGGAACAGTGCTGCTCTGAAGGAGTAAGGGAAAGGAGAGGATGGATATTGGATCCAGCACTCCCTTGTGCAGTGAGAAATAATAAATATCTTGAGTTATGCACATTTAAGTTGGAGGTGACTCCAACGTAGTGTTGTTAATGTTTCTCTGAAAATCTTTTATTTGTCTTTCTGCTCCCAAGACAAAATGACTTCTGAGTCTTCTTTTGGAAGCAGAGTTGTGAATGATCCTAAAAATCTTAAGCTGAAATAATCCTAAAAAATTATTTTGATCAGCATCATTTGAGCAACATCTCAAAAAAATGTGGGTTAACTGTAGCAATATTCAGCAATTTAAGCTAAAATTTAAAATTGGAAGTGTCTTTGGTGCTCAGGGAAAATGGGAAGTACATTAAAAGCACAGAGTCTGATTTGTTACTAAATAAATAAATAAATATATATTGTGTTTCCAGCCCAAATGGTGAAAGGTTATAAATGTTTCAGAGAACTTGAGAGAGGAGTTCCTCATGGAAAGAATTAGGCAACTCCCTGCCATTCCAAGGTGTGTCAAAAATGTGTAATATAAGTTATCCAAAAAGTATATGGAAATCCTCTTGGTTTTATCACACTAAATATTGCGAGTTTGGAAACCTAAAGATATATGAATTACTCCAAAATTCTACAGATAGGGAAGATGTCATATAGGGAAGCTAAAGTGACTTGATTGAACAGGTGAAAAGGGTTTCTGCAAGTGGGGAAGGGATTGCAATTGTATCTTGTACTGAAACCACTGAAACATTCTTCCACCTGCCTGGGATGTATGTAATTCCATTGTGGTCAAGGTTCATCATTACCAATGGACCGTATGAAAGACCTGTCTCTGTGGTTCTAGATCTTCAATTCAAGAAAGAAAACGGAAAAACACTAAATAATATTAACATTATTTTTAAAATGTTTATATATCACTAAGAGCAAGTACCAGAGCAAATATTCTGAAAAACTTTACCCAAACTTACAACAACCTAGTCTGAAAAACGCACCCATCACCTGTAAACTGAGACTTCTGCAGTCCAGAGCATTCTTTGCCAAAGGAAATATTCTGAAGCAACTTTGCATAGAATGCAGAATAAATCAAAGATTTTCATAAGCAGAAAATTATGTGAAACTCACGCTATAAATAATTCACTGTGAATTATTTGTTTGTCTTAGGATCTGTGAGCCAGATTCCCAGCTGGTGTAAATCCATGATTGCCTCAGCTTCAGTGGAGCTGTGCTGATTTACACCAGCTCAGGAGCTGACCCAGTGTGTTGATCAAGATTATTTCATCAGCATAATAGGAAAGGGTATGCTTTGAAAAAAAAAAAAAATAAGAGTGACACGCAGTGAAAACAGTAACAAAACAGTTCACCAGCTGTTCACAATCTCAATACGTCTGTGGATGGTGTGAAGGAGATAGAAAGCCCTTTGTGCAGGCTAATACTGTGCTAGGAAGCTGCAGCAGGTGAAAAAAACAGTAACCATCTTCCCAGTTATTCAGGGAATGATGATCCCAAACAATAGTTGGCAGCTTAACTCTTGTCAGGCTGTTGTTTTACAAAATCCAGCATTTCCTCTACTTTGAATTTGTATTAGCAGAGGATGAATCATTGATGCTGCCGGATCCCCTCATTTTTTATATACAGCAGAATGAATTATTTTCATATATCATGTCATGAGCTTTCTCTATTTTTACATTTTCCCACTGCAGTTGAATCAAAGTGAATATTTCATAGAGATTCTTTTTCTGTAGGGTTTGACCATAAATCAGATTTGCTGCAATCTATCTGCAGAGGTGACCTGTTTTCTCAAAGCTAACATGGCAAAAAAAAAAAAAAAAAAAAAAAAAAGGAAAAAANAGATTCACTTTTTTTCAAAAACCAAAAAAAAAAAAAAAAAAAAAAAAAAAAAAAAAAAACTGGAAAAAAGCCCCAGACTCTAACTAAATAAATCTTTACCAAAATATTCCTCTAATTAAAGACACACACTAATGAATATTTTAAAAATTGGCATAACTTACCTTTTAGGAAATGTTTAAATACATCAAAATGTTGCATAGACTTAGCTTTAATATTTTGGACAGGCTTGGGATGTAGTCTGTCTCCAGCCAAGATAAAAGGAAGCAGAAAAGGTAGTGGATAAATTTACATCAACACATGACTGGATATGAGTGGTTATGTTATAGTTAAGTGCATTATGAAAGATTTAGAAAACTCTGGTCTTGGCTTTAGGCTTAAAGTAATTAGCAATTTTTGCATATATGAATCAGTGGAGATTCTGAATCTAACTTCAGGGATATTAAAGTTTTTAATACAATCCCTCAGCTTGTGCTCAGAGTCAGATTAGTGAGGAACATCAGGGATCAGTAAGGTATGGGGTATAATAAAGCAATATTTGTACTCTTGCACTGCAGTGCATTGATTCTTCTAGGAGTGAATCAGTTTTAAAGCCCCAAATGTGGAGGCTGACCAAGATCTGAACTTATTGGCAGATTTTTGTTATCAGGCCACAGAGATACAGGAAAAACACTTCCAAAGAGAAAAGAAAAATATATTAAATGAGAATAAAATTGCTATTCCTTTTTAGGTGGAAGTTTGGCCAAATATTAATGATATGATGAACTATGTCCTTAAAGGAGATGGTCTTGATGACCACTGTCATGTTCTTGGGAGAACTGATCCAACTGACAGGAAAAATATCTGTGACTTCCAGTTGGTCAAATATTTTCTTTCTTTCTCTCCTTACTGCGTCAAAGTGTGTAATTTTATTTACTCATCGTCTTCTCAGGATAGCCATCTGTGGTTAAGTATATGTAATTATCCCTTCTTTGTACCACCTATGAAATCTGAATTTAGGAGTTTTTAAATTAAAAAACTTCATGGTTACCTCTTAGTCTTGAAAACCTGATCACAGTTACCCAAGTCACTAAGAGATTCACACACCTTCTGCACAATTCATCATAAAATGTAGATCCATTCTCTTAGCACAGATTAACCTCTGTGCTGAGACAATGCTAAAATGTTGGGTTTGAACCTGGAGGTGTTTAATCCTGACACTGGAAAGCAAAATGCTTGGAAGAAATGGAAACATTCTACAAACATCAGTTTCTCTCAGTAAGGATCTCACTACTCTGCTGGTCCATTGTACAACACAAAAAAAAACCCACAAAGTTTTGCTGGAAACTTAAATCTATTTGTGAATAACCCAAGAGCATGTGCACACACACAAAGATTAATGTGCCGAATACACTTTTTACTCTGAATTGATGAGCTTGTCCTTTTTTTTTCCTGTGGTTGTTGACAATGGTCTAAGCGTAGAACGACCTTGCTAGAATTGCTAAGGAATCACCTCCAAACGAGGTTATTAGTAATTTCCTACTTAGATAACATTAGAAAAATGGGGTGAAAACATATGTTTGGACTTCTCTAAAAATAGAATTAGATAAAGTTTACTCTTTTGTTAATAATCCTGGTCAAGGGCACTCAGCAAGGTATGAACACAGGCCATGAAATTGTCACATATAAAGAAACTGATGTCCAGCTCTAGAAAAGTACAAGTTCCATAAATAACAGAAGCACAGGGTCACAGAATAGTTTGGGTTGGAAAAGACCTGAAAGATCATCTCATTCCAACCCCTCTGCCCTGGGCAGGGACACCTTCCATTATCCCAGGTTTCTCCAAGCCTCATCCAACCTGGCCTTGGATACTTCCAGGGATGGAGCAGTCACAGCTTCTCTGGGCAACCTGTGCCAAAGTTTCCCCACCCTCATAGGAATAATTATCTGTTCTAATACTCAGTTCTTTCAGACTTTCATTACAGGAGAGATGCTCCATCCCTCTGATCATTTTTGTGGCTCTCATCTGCACTCACTCCAACAGGAGCTGTGAGTTCAGAGTCCTTCCTGTGTTACATCAAGTGACCAAAGTCACAGGAATTGCTTCCTACATGATTTCCCCTTTCAGTCAATGGCCACCTACATGCAACCAGCAGAAAATCTCCCAATGGCCTCTTGGAGATTGTTTCACTTGCATAACCACCTAGGGGTTGCCCTGGGCTATCTGAGGCACCTGAATGGTCCTGGTGGGTGTAGTACAGGACCTACAGGAGAGTCACAACCTGGAAAAACGAGGTAATGAGGGATAACCTCAGTTATCTTCCTCTACTCTCTAAGAAATTTTTTTGTTCACCTGGCAGTGAAGCAAAACCAGTTTTTAGGTAATGACCTTTAATGGATGATCTTAGAGATCTTTCCAACCTAAACAATTCAATGTTTCTATGATCTCAAATGGGCTTAGATGGACTTTTTTAGGCAACTGAGCTATGTTGACCAAATTCCCATTCTGATCAAGGGCCTAAACTACGGACACCCAAGTTTTGGTGTGTTAACCTTGTACCAAACCAAACCCCAGGTAATTAATGTGAAGTAGACATTGAAAAGCCAGCTGGCTAAACATGACCATTTAGTGCCATCTGGGATACCCCAAAGTATTCCACCTGGACTCCAGCTGCAACTCCCAAGACTCAGATGGCACTTGGAACCACAGCATATGTGGGCTATTAAATGAAGCCACTAAATTTCAGATGGCTAAAATTAGGTTAGATGAATCCTGCTTTCAGGGCCTCAGGATGCTACTTTTAAATCTTCTACACCCTATTAATCTGACACCTAAAGGCTAAGACTGGGAATAAAAATTATGCCTTTCATAGGCCTCTAAATGCAAGGGATACGTTATTACTCTTCAATAGGAACTAAGGCCCGAGGATATTTTACATCCTAAAGTCCTACAAAGGCATTCTGTGTATGAGTTTCTGTAAGCATGAAATGTTGCATCCAAACATGATTTATAATAACTTCAGGTCTCTTATAGAGACATAAGCTTGGGTAATGGATTGGGTGGATAGAATGGGAGGCAGACTGCTTATCTGTAGATGGTACTGTATAAAATTAGTCACCACCATTTTTGTGTCGGTTTAGAGATGTACTTTCAAAGATTAACTTATTCAAACTCTCATCAAGATTTGATGCTACTTTTTGAACGATAATTTATTATCTGAAGACTTTCTAACGTATTCCACTACGTCAGATGTCTGCAAAATTTCCACTAAAATATATGGGATAAATTGCACTTTGAGTAACTGCATTTTGTTCCCAATACTCTGTCTGATTCCCATACCCTGCTGCATTTCTACTTCTGGGTTTTATGATAAAACCGAAGAATGAAAAATTTTGGCAAATAAAGATGGTTTGAGTGCACAGCAGCTAGATCCTGTAGATTACGGAGAAGTTCAGTATGAGGAGAACTATAAATTCCTTCCAGATCTGCTGCTGCAGTACCATAACCAGCATTCTAGCTACACAAAAAGTAATAACAACTGACATGTGGATGCCTAGGAAACATTTAAACTCAAAAACAGGCTCCTTTTTCTCAAAGTTCTTATTTGTATTAAAGCTCCATGCAATGATATTTTGGTTATGTCCTTTTTTTTTTTTTAACATACTAAGTGACTTCAGTGATAAGTCCATGAAAGTTAAATAATTTATCTATTCCAAAGCAAGTTTTCCTTAAAACCTGGTTGTTTATTTACACACTTAGGAATAGGTGCACACACCTTGACATGAGGATCCTTAAGAGACTCCCTTGGTTAGATAACACTATTTTATCTTCAAAGAAAAGAGGCATAAGGTCACGGTAACTAGAAGTCATTGGCCCCAGCTGTACTCATCCGAGACAGGATTTAGTGTGGAATAAAGGAGACAATTCAGTTCAGCTGTATCATTTGTCTAAGCCAGGTATCATCACCCAAATCTCCATTATGCTCAAGAGAAACAAATAGGTGCTTCCAGCTGTGAATTATCTGATATAGTTGGGAATTTTATTTCTTCAGAATGAGATGAACCACCCTCTAGAGGCAAAAAAAAATCATTTAACAGAGACTCCTTAGCTCTGCTGTTAAACTATAGGCTAAGAGAGAATTTCTGAAGTTACCTAAGAAAACCTTGCCTCTAAGAGATTAAAAATTTACCCAGCACCATGCTAAAAATAAATAATAAAGACTCCAAGTCTTCCGATTATTATATTTAGACACCAAATCCAGGGATTCCAGAGCTTTCTAAGATGTATCACATACAAAATCCTTCCTGCTTTTCCTTTAAATCTCTATACCATTGCTACAACCACAAAAAACACTCTACATTCCTGTTATTTATCCTTAAGGTTTGTGTCTCTTTGCTTTCTTCTCAGTTACTCCACTTTCTCTGTTTTCCCCTTGCTTATGCAATCCATTTAATTTCCCTTACCTTTCTCTTCAGGGAATCTTGATATTATTTTTATACAATGTGTTCTTGTAATTTTGACTGTGTTATGGTATCACAGCAGTGCAGGAAACTACATATATACTCCAGATAGTTTGGGCATTTGGAAAAGAGATGTTCTAAGCAGAATATAATCTAAACTGTATCTGAATCAAAAATCAAATTCTTTAAAATAAAAATCTTATTAAGGGGTATTAAACCCCTTAATCCCCAATCTTTTAAACCCTAAAAGTTCATTGTTAAAAAATTAAAATGTTCTTTATTCATTTAATTCAACTTCCAATCATATAATTTAGTCTATTGTGTTATATTAATCCATTAGTTATTTATTACATTGCACTAAAATACAATGCATTAAAATGCGCCGTATTAATACAATACACTAAAATTACCTGGATTACTAAATGCACTATTTTAATATGGTGTTAATACTTATTTTAAATAGATAAGAATGATAATGGAAAAGAAAAGGGATGTATTCATTCCCCTTTTTTCCCCCATCTGCTATTGAAATAGCAAATTTCAATATCAGCAAGATCTCCAAAGTGTGGCAATACCTGGGGAGCAGAACCTACCATGTGCAGTTTGTTCTCATTATCTCCTGAGAAAGAGACTTGTTTGAGCAGAGGAGTGTTAGAATTTAACTTTTGGAATATCCCCAGAGAAGCTGTGGCTGCCCCATCCCAGGAAATGTCCAAGGCCAGGTTGGACAGAATGCGGAGCAGTCTGGGATAGCGGAAGGTGTCCCTGCCCATGGCAGAGGGGCTGGAATGAGATGTCCTTGAGGTTCACTTCCAATCCAAACCATTCCTTGGTTCTATGAATTTTTTCTGCTTGTCTGTTTTTCAATCTGCAAACTACTTTTAAAGCAATATAATCACATATCAACCAAGTGTTTTGTGAAAGGTCTTCTGAGGTCATTCAGCAGCATATGGACTTAATTTTTCATGGTCAGTGGTTACATGTGGCCAAGAGTTGCTCTTATTAAAACTGTGAAACGCTTTTTTCCTTGGTATTCAAAATCTTATGCTTCCAGTAATGTTGTCAGGCAGGTATATGACACAGGAAAGGAAGCCAAGAAACTCAGCATCTGTTGGAACTGCTCTCTCCTTTGTCCATGCCATGAAGCAAATCCCTTCTCTGCAGGATAGCTCTGAAGGCTCCAGTCCAGCCAGCAACTCCACATGATCTTGTCAAGCATGTGATGTCCAGAATTGTCTAAATGTTTCTGCAGTCCTGGGCTGTAAATTGAAGAGGTACAGGTTTGGCTTCAAGGGAACAGAACTGGTTGTCAAATATCTGAGGCTTGACTGCTCTTTATTGTATATTTGAATATAACTCTTAGAGACCTCCTGGTGCTGACTATTCTACTGTTAAAGAAAATTGGATTATCTTTAATTATGTAAAAGATTCCCCTTTTCAGCCATGTGGAAGTCTATATTGATCATCATTTTTTCTTCTACAGGCAATGGAGAAACCAAGGGCTTTTTGGAGTGAGATTCATCCAGTTCTAACAGGCATATCTAAAATAGATAGAACCAATTGGTATCTGGAGATGCCTGAACCTTTGCACAAAGAAAATCAAGACTGAGTTAGAATAGATGTCTAACTTTATAAAATTTATTTAGGCAATATAACTGCCACCTACATTTAGCTGCCCTGACTCAAAGGCTTGTTCCATATGCAGAAAAGACCAATAAAGAACGTAGCACATCTTCACTTCACAGGCAGGGAAGCACGTGGCAAAAAGGGCAGCATTTCCATGTGCACTTCAGTGACATAGGAACCCAGATCCCCGAATATTGTTTTTTGTTGGGTCCAGTAAAATCAAATGACTTCCATAATGTCACACACAGTGTCTGTGTCTAGGCAAGAGCTGAAGCCAGCCCTCTGGAGTCCGGAACTGCTGCTCGTCCTCACCACCATCCATCCCTCCTTCATCAGCCTCCTGACCTGACTAAACAGCACTGTCAGGGTCCCTTTCTTTTCCTTTTTTTGAAGGAAAAGCTGTGTGGGTCTCTGAAGTTAAGCAAGTTTCTTCTGCTTTACACATCTAAATTAAAATCTATTTAAGAAAAAACTACAAGACATAGTGCAATTTTAAAGTCATTTGGCAAACTGATTCTGTCAAGAAAGCTTAGTTTCATTCTGTTTGCTTGCAACAGCTTTTTTTTTCCATAACTCTGCTGTTCTTGTTCTTTTAATACATTTGGGAGGCCTGTCAAGGCCTATCCACTCTCTAAATAGCTTTGCAGATTAAATTTTTAACTCTACTCTCTTCATGCAGATGTATATTTCTGACAAAGAATTGCACTGACATGTCATCTCCCATCTTTCTCACAAGAGAGGAAATAGCTACGTGCCAGTGCTGTTCGAAACTCTGACTCTCCCCAGCAAACAATAAAATAAAATAATCATAATTATAAACCCCTGCATGGAGAAAACTCACTTCTTCTTTATCTGAGCTTTTGCTGCACTAATTTCCTTTGTCATAGCACTTTTGGGCTCTTTTCTTCTCCATCTTCAGCAACATTTGTAACCAACTAATGAGAAACTGGGGAATATGGGGCAGAAGGAAAATGGGGTTTGTTGATTAAGTTGCTGCTACAGGCACACCTGAACTTTTAGCCAAGGCTGTGCAGTACACCCAACATAACCTTCAATCTTTTTTTTTTCACTCAGAAACATTTTTATCATTACTTTTTCTTTTTTTTTACACGTAAATATAGAAAGAAATTCTACTCTACTGCAGATGCCCTGAGTAAGGAAAGGAATGCCCTGCCTTCATAGCAATGAAGGTTTTCTGATTCCCTAGGTCAGGAGTGTGCCCAGTTAAGGGCTTTTCAAGAACAGTTGTTTCCTAGAACAGGGCAAGAGACAGTAAGGAGGGAACAAACTGAATTTCAGCGAGCAGAATCTATCCCCAGATTAGGTATGTAAATTAAAAGGGTCTTCGATGTGTCGTGCAGTTTGTCATCTTACGTTCAGCTTCCTTCTCCCCACAGAATCAATTGCATGTAAATAGGTCGTTGCTTATGCATAAGTCATTGCTTATGAATTCTTATTATCAAACACTTCTTTGGGACTCAAGATGCTTTTCTGAGATAAATATAGAGCAGAAATGGATGAACATGGAAGAAAAATACTGGTAAAGATAATGGGAGATCTCTGGGGTAACTCCGCTGCATCTAGTACAAATGCCCATTAAAGAGTCTGAGCATTTATGGTCATAAATACTTACTCAAGGTGTGGAGAAAGCAAAAGGAATGTTTCATGAACCAAGATTATTAAAAAATAAAGGAGATTGCACTTTCTGGGAGTTGTTATACGACAGGAATCTTACTTTGACAACAATTGAGCAATGCCGGGTTCTGTCATTTAAGGATATTTCCACATTTTTTTCCAGCGTTGGGGACTGAAGTTAGGCATGTTATTCCCTCTTCTCATTTTATTATTGTGTGCTTAGTTTCTGTCTCCCATTCAGAGGTTCAGGTTTAAGTTTATTCTTATCATTGCAATGTTAAGACAATTTTTTTCTATTGGTCACACTGGAAAATTCTCATATTTTATTTCCAGACAAGAGATAAACTCTCTGGAAATAATCTAGATTCTTAGTTGCCAGACTATTCACTCTGTGCTGAGCATGGGGGCTTTTGTCCCACTCTTCTAGAACATGTTTGGTGAATTACTCCTGTCTTCTGAGGTTCAGGGTTGTTCCTGTTGATCATAATCAATTAAACCTTCCATGGAACACAGGATGCATTTGTAAGCAAGACTTTGTCACAGAATTGAAAAGTGTTAAAAATAATAACAATAACGCATTTTGATGCAATATCTTTGCCATAGAAATAATTTGTCACTGAAAGGATGCTTGCCCTCAAAAAACTCACCAAACCTTCCCCTTCCTTATCATCACAGTTGAACAGCAAATACAATGACTATCCAAGAGCAGCCTCAGCAAACCTCCATTACCTTTTTACATGTGGAAATTGAGTTAAGAAAAAGCTGAAATCCTCAGGGTTATTGACTGTTGGATTTCATTGCTGGATTTCAAAGTTTGTGAGAAACGGAGTAACAGAGACAAAACGTTTCAGAGTGGATCATCACCCACTCAGCTGTTAACTCCATTTATGACAAAATGTTTTGAGGTGATGGAGTTCATTATTCCACTGATTACAATGTGTGACCATCTACCACAAAGAAGCAAAAGCTTTCATTGATCTCTGGAAATGGGAGTTAAAATTTTTTTTTAGACTCACATACAAGCGTTTATTAACATTGTACTGGAGTTGGGTATGAAACTTACTAGTTTGTGGATGCTGTTGAGATCTTCTCAGCTCATAAAAGATATTAATGCTCATCAAAAACAAAGCAAATTACTGTAGAAGGGAGGGGGGAACTCCATTGTCATAGTATCACAGATTCATTTGGAAAAGATCTTTATTGCCTTTCTCTGGTCATGTTCCAGCATCTCAATGTCTTACCTGTAGCAAGGGGCCCAAAACCAAACACAATATTTGAGGTGCAGCCTCACCGATGCCAGGTTCAGGGGGATGATCACATCCCTGGATTCAGTCTCATGAAGTGTGAAAAACTACATCTGTTTAGCCGTTCAAATCACCTCAGTAATTTGGGGTGTTAAATACATGTTGCTTTTAATATTGGAACACTGAATGGTAGAATATTCAAACATACACCACCTTTACACTCACGAAAAGTCCAGAGCCTGAACTACAGACATTAGAAATGGAAAAAAAATATTGATGCCTGGTCAATCCTCCACGATTTTCTGCTGTTACCCTTTGTTTCGCCTTTGAGAGGTGCAGAAATACATTGAGATTTGGTGTGTGGTTGGGGTGGAAGGCAGGAGGAAACAAGGCTTTCTGTAGTGGAGCTTCTGAGCCAGTTGTGGTGAAGGAGAATTAAAAGACTGAGTTAAAAGGTGTTAATAGTAATTGAAATACTCAGCTGCTTTTTTTTTTTTTCCTGATTCATCTGCTACCATGAAGCAGGTGAAGACTTTAAACCACAGCTCAAGAATGAACTTGACAATTTGTTGAAAAAGTGTTACATTTGAAAAAGCATCTAAATCTGTTTTGCTTTTACTCACATCTTCCTTAAGGAATTTCAGTACAGAGCATAAGGTCTGTCAGAACAATATTTTTGAGGAATAAATCTATCAACAGCAAAATAGTTTCAATATGGGAGAAAAATTGCTTTTGCAGAATACCATTCCATTTCTTTTTTTCTGCATACATTTCAGTTCAGGGGATTTCAATTCCTCATAAAAGCTGACAACATTTAAAGCACTAAAAGCAGATTATTTCCATTGTTTCACTCATTACTGGAAGTCCTGGAGGGCTCACTGATCACAGAAGTTCAAGTGATGCTATAGATGGGTTGTGCTCGTGACTGTAAATACACAGACACCTTATCACATACACATCCTCTTCTGTAAATACAATATTTTTAATTAAAAGGCCCTGCAAAACAGAAAAGAAAAAGAAAGCATGAAATTTAGAACAGTTTACTCAGGGAAGTGGTGGAATTACCATCCCTGAAAGTGTTCAAGCACTTATGGCTTAGTGGTGAACATGGTGGTGCTGCTGGTTTGATAGCTGGAGTTGATAATTCCAGAGGTCTTTTCCAACATTAATGATTCCATGATTCTATTAAACTATGCCCCTCTGAAAACTGGTGGACACGGTGTGTTATGACAGGACAGTTGAATGACATAGGATGTTTAGGAGTGGAAAAGGTTTTCTCATAACTCGAGGAATTCAGGGTACAACCTGCCAGTTTATTTACTCACAAGCTAATTTTAACTTTTGTGACTGAAGCTGTAACTACCAAAGAACCTAGGGAACCACATAGCAACTTCTGCTGGTTAAATAAAAGTGAAGGTTTGTATCTTCACATCTCTTCTCATTCCTGGCATGCTATTTAAAATGTTATTTTGAATTTCTTTTTCAGAAGGCCTGTCAGTTCACCTTTGAGAGAGCTGCAGTTGCTGCTCTGTCACCTCTTATGAAAGGCTTCAGCCTGATAAATGATAGCAAAGCAGATCTACACAAACAGATGTACACTCCGCTTTGCCTACGTTAGTTAGACTCTTTATGGCACTTGTAAATAAAGGAACAGAGTGCTATGGAAGAATATTAAACAAAAGTGCTGTTCCATTTGACGTGTTCCCCGCACCCGTTTGGTTTTGCCTTGATCTAGTCCCCTTCAAACTTTTTCTGTGTCAGACCACCTTGTTCCATACTATTTCCTTTCCTACAAACATTGATCTCCATTGATCTGGACTAGAGGGATCAGGTAATTTCTCAAAGAAATGAGGATTTGTTTTTCCCCCCATGACCTTTCTCATCTGAGGAAGAGTTTTAGGCATGGAATCTTCTTCTCCCTTTCTGATGCAAACTTGACCTCTGTTGTCTTAGTTGGAAAATGCACTTGATTTCTAACAAGAGCTTTTCAAAATGTAACACTGCTGATTTGTTGGATAATGAAATCCAAATTGTTCCACAAAAAAAGGTGCAATTATACAGCGTGTAATACACAAATAAATTGACTTAATGTTACATTATAATGAAAACTGTGCAAAATCCTCTACACAAGCACAATAAAATAATAAAAAGTAATAGAACAGGTAATAGATGTAAAATAAATGCTAAAAAAGTAGTTCAAATCATTTTCATACCAGTCAAAAGATACTGAGAAGGGCGCATCCAATCACAATAAAACACCAGAATGAAACACTTCTAAATAGTAATATAAATTTTTGTGGACACTTCATGTCCCATGATGTGGAATTGACATATAGTTTGATTTTCTTTTTCCTAATGTAAGCCACAGTTTTACAGTCCTAGTGAAAACATTTTATTGCTGGGGATGTATTAGACATGGTTCATTTCCCTTCTCAGTATGGCTTTAATTTTCCACATCCATGGCTTGACACAGACCCAAACACCAGAAGATGGTTGTCTGCTATAAAGTGTTTGGTTTTCTTTGATTGCTTTACAATTTAATCTATAGTTCATTCCATTAACCCTTTCCATTTTAATGCCACCAAAGTCTTCCCCCTCTCCTTAATATAAAGATAAACTTCCCCTGAATCATTTAGCTCTCGTGTCCAGCGGATTACAAAGAGAACAGGAAGGAGAGTGGTGCTGGGGGGAATGAGCCCTTTCTTAGTTAACTTCCCAATCGGTGAAATAATTGAATGCACAACAGCAACAGGATTTTCCCTTCTGTTTTCATAATACATTCATAATTATTCATTCATTTGGTTTGGTCATATTCATACCAACACACAGAGCCAAGAAAGTGCCACTGTCATTCTAACTTTCTCCTCAATCCCTGCTCTTCAGGGGGGGAAAATAAAAAACCCACGTTCCCGTCTGCAGTGTTGTCACATCCGATATCCAGTTCCTTCCGGCAGAGAAAGTGGATCTGGGAGGGTCACCAGATCAGCCTGTGCCTCGGGGCTCCTCGCCTCAAGTACAAAAGACTCGACTCAACTCATGTTAGTCATGTAGGTGGCCTATCGGTGGTGACGGACTGCCAGCTCGGTCTGTGGGCTACCCGTGATAACTGCCTTGAAATGCTAAGTGCTTAATTAAGGACCTTTCATATCAGTTATTGAGGGCTCCATCTCCCATAGCCCAGGGCGTTGTACTTTACAGAGGACTCCCCAGAGCCACAGCCAACTTTATTGCAGTGACAAGTTAAAAAAAAAAAAAAAAAAAAAAAAAANAGAAAAGAAAAAAAAAAGAAAGAAAGGGGAAAAAAAGGGAAAGAGAGAAAGAAAAGAAACAAGTGGTTTTAATCCTCTTGCAAGCTCCCAAAATCTAAATACAAGCAGACAGCTGAGCTGACATCACGATCTCCTACTAAAAATACTTTTTTTTTTTTTTTTTACTATTTTTGAGAATATTGCTTGCTTGTGTTTTGGGTAAGGTACAGAGTCATCCCTGACAAGACGATCAGACCACTCATGTTAACCCACGGTAATATTTTGCAGTGCACAGCTTTTCCCTTCCCGGAGAACCCTCAGTACCAGATGAAGGGACATGTTTATTTAAAGCAGAAAAACAGATGTTTGTGGCTAAACCTTGTATAATTAATCCTTGTTTTTCATAAAACAGCAGATCCAGTTCTGACAAGGAAGGGGAGAAATATTTCACTTGTTTTCATAAACAGCAGATCCGGCTCTATCAAGGAAAGGGAAAAGTATTTCACAACTGACTTAAGTAGCTGAGGTTTGGAAAGAAATGCCTTTTGTTTCTGTCTGCGGCAGAGGAGCCCTGCAGAAGAGTGATCTGTTCTGCTTCTGTTTCCTCGTGAGGGCATCTATCAGCAGCAACTCTGTTGAAGTCATTAAAGTTACATCGCTGTGAAACCACCATAAGGACAATCCGAAAAAGGCACAGCTTACATTCAGGATGTTCATAGACAGGATAAGCACAGTGGAGACATTTCTTATCGTGCACCAGTTTCATACCAGAATTATTCTCTATTTGCAGCAGTGTAGGAGAATTTCAGAATCAGGAAAAGGGACAAAACGGTGTTCCCAGTTCCTTTAGCACGAAATCAAAGGAGCATCCATAATGTAGTCGTAGCTGGAAACTAGAATCAACAAGGTTAATAATTTTAATACCAGGCCTAATTGCCATCTCATTTAGCCCCACCACAGCGCAGCTGGGGAGGTGGACTGTTTGCAAACCCAAAGTCATCCAAACCCGGATAAGGCCCAAAACTCAGGCAGAGTCCTCTGCAAGTTAAACTTCAGTGTGTGGAGCCTTTTGGGACCTCCTGGCCCTGCAGTGGGGCTGGGTACCACAGGCTGGGCAGGGCCTCATGAAGACATCCAAAGGGATGCACCACTCCTGTGTCCCAGCAAGGGTCATGAGAGCAGTGCCGTACTGCAGGTGTAGCCAGCCCCTTGCCACCATTCCCAGAAAGCTAAAAGCACAGGAATCCGAGCAGGTACAGACATCTAAGCAACCGAATCAAACCACCCAGCAGCTGCAGGCTGACAATTCCTCTTTTCATTTCTTTTCCCCAAAATCCTTTCTTCTACTTCTTTTTTGTTAATAACCTAACTCCGATTTCTTTGATGTACCTGAACTTCCTTAGTTGCCAACTGATGTGGAAGAACTGGATGTCTAAAAGCCAGTGACACCAATATGATTTATTTTCTCAAAATGCAAATGACAAGTATTTAAAGTAAAATGACACTTTTTAAACTTGAGTAATATTTTATCAGCACAACTGCATTATAATTTGAGAGCAGAGGATTGTTTTTGTTATTCTTCATGTATTTTAATGCAGTCCAAGGTTTGTATTTTATATTTAAATTTAAATATGGTATCCTAAATATTTTAAATATTTTATTTTGTATATAGTACTGTGTATACTCTATTTTATATACTGCATTTAAATAATGTGTAAGCAATTTATATAATCTGTTAGGAATTATAGTAATCAAAAAGATCAAGTTTATCTTGGGGCTTGTATATTTTTCCAGTAAGAGTTTAGGCAGGATTTAAGCAGCAAAAGATCAGTGTTATCTGAGATACACATTGCTTACTGCATCTAGGAGAGAGATCCTGCAGCCTTGTTCATATGAAATATTATCATACTCCTTCTGCACTTCACAATCTCCAAATAAAGGAGAAAAGATTAAACCTATTGCTTGTTCAGTGTGGTGAGATCCTTTGAAATGAAAAAGGCTGGATAAATGGAAGATGTGATTGCTTCTTCATCTGAATTTGTAATTAAAGCCACTTCTTTTTCAAGGCAGAAATCAGGGAGCCTTCTCCTTGTGTACAGTTTTTCATGCCTAATTTAGCAGATTATATTTTCCCACATCCTGTGACAGTTAAATAAACAGGCGTAGGAAATATCTTTAAAATCATTTAAGGATCCCCATTAAAAAAAAAAAACCAAGGAGGAGGTCGACATGCTGAAACACACAATATACCTCCAAAAAATGGGAATACTGGGGCCATTGTTTAATTTCCAAGACCAGGTTACCGGGAAGATTATTGATGATTCCGAGCTTGAGCATCTGTGCTCACTGAAGGGTGTGATAGTGACAATTATTAACCACAAACCTGTTGGAGGGGCAAGAGTAAATAAGCCATCAGTGCGGAGCTGCGTGCCAGAGCCGCATTCCTCCGGACCGTATTTTTCGGCAGCAAACTCCACCTGATGACAGCTACAATCAACAGTGGCTCCAGGCAGCTGCTTTGCTGCAGGCCACATTCAATTATGTCGCCCTGCATTAGTCCCTGGCGAAGCTGTCACCTTCCAGCCTGTGAAGTGATAGCATGAAGAGGCTCCTGAAGTCTCGGCAGTTCTGCCTTCGGTTAGGGGAGCAAGGGGAAGAGATGGGGAAAAAAGACCATTAGCACTGTGCCTGCTTGCAGCATTCATTTTGCTCGTGGAAGGAGAGAAAAAAAAAAAACAGGTGAGCTGGATTCAGAAAGTTGTCTTATGTTGGATAATTGAGGGGTTTTTTTCCCCATAAAACCCCTTCTTTTTTTTTTTTTTTCTTACAGGATTGGGGGTAGGAAGAGATGCTGTTCCCTTTCCTGGATTTTTGGAGTTACTCAGACTTCTAGAGTGGGTGTGCTTAGAGCAGCAGGGAACTCTGCTGTGCATTGCCTTTTTACAATATATTTTCCCAAGCAATCCCATGGCATTTTGGGAGATCAGAAATCATCACAGATTTCTAGAATGGTTTGGGTTGGAAAGGACCTTAAAGATCATCTCATTCCATCCCACTGCTATGGACAGGGACACCTTCCACTTTCCGAGGTTGCTCCAGCCTGGCCTTGGACACTTCCAGGGATGGAGCATCCACAGTTTCTCTGGGCAACCTGTGCCAGGGCCTCACTACCCTCACAGTAAGGAATTTATTCCTAAATTCCTGCAGGAGGAATTTCAGCTGTTTCAGGAGTTTCAGCTGTTCAGCATCTGCCCACCCAGAGAAGCTTCACAAAGCCTCCTGCTGGGAAGCACATGGACCATGGTGGGATTTTGAGGCAGAGGAGAGGAGTTTTTGCTGCGAAGTAAGACAGCACATGCCAGGACCAAGGCAGCCTGATGGGCTGAGACTTGGAGCATAAGTCCTGGTGGCTGAGGCAGCTGGAGAAAAGGAGGCTCAGGGGGGACATTACTGCTCTCTGCAATTCCCTGAGAGGGGGCTGTAGCCAGGTTGGTGTCAGGATCTTCTCCCAAAAAACAAGTGATAGGACAAGAGGAAATGGCCTCAAATGGTACCGGGGGAAAGGGATGTGTGTTTAGTAGGATTTGAAGGAAAAATTTCTTTACTTAAAGAGTGGTCAGGAGTTGGAAGAGACTGTGCATGGATGTGGTGGAGTCATTATCCCTGGAAGTGTTAAGCAAATGTGTAGGTGTGGGGCTTGGGAACATGGTTTAGTGTTGGGCTTGGCAGTGCTGGGTTAATGGTTGGACTCGATGATCTGAGAGTTTCCTTTAAAACTATTGCTTCTATGGGAAATGGGTGACTCCTGTGCATCTCCAGCACTAAGGCTGCACTTTGGCTGTGTCACCCCATGGCTGTAGAGTTCTCAGCGCCATACGAACCCAAAGGGAGACGTTACACATGGATTTGTGCTTTCTTCTGTGCTATTACTGCACCTTTGATGAGGGCTGGGTAGTTTTTCAAGACAGAGGATAGCTATTCTCATGTACAGCGCTTTCCAGAGCGACCCAAGCTCCCCCTGCCTAGAAATTTCACATCCCCGCTCTCAGAGGTACAATACCACTAAAATAATAATATATTCAAAGTTTTGCAATATAGAATCACAGAATCACAGAATGACTCGGGTTGGGCAGGACCCTAAAGATCATTTCATCTCCCGCCATGGGCAGGGATACCTTCCACCAGCCCAGGTTGCTCCAAGCCCCATCCAACCTGGCCTTGAACACTTCCAGGGATGGGGTTAGGTGATATCTAGTGTGTATGCATTTATGATAATAATGCACTAACATTTTTTACCAAAAACACTGAAGAGATAAATAAACAAGTGGCAGTCCACATGGCACTAACAATAATCTTCCTTAAATAACACAAAAGAAAAACAGGTGAGAGTTTTCCCCCCTTAAGAAAGACAAAATAAAGCATAAGACACGTTATTCTCTTCCCGCACAGTCATCTCCAACCTATAATATTCCACCAGCCAGTTGTATGTAATTAATATTCTCTTTATTTCTCTCCAAGACATTCTTCTGCCTCTCTGCTTATATTACTTCATCGCAGACCAAACCATTGCACTCCCATTCCATTTTTAAGGAGTTGTTTTCAAAAGGGTTTAACTCCTCCATACAGATTCCTGAACAGTCTAATGGGGTAAACTCCTGACTGCCTAAAAGAGCTGTTGCAGCTCTTCGTGTCCTCTTTGAGAAATTTTACGTGGGACTGTAACATGCTTATCGTATTTATTAATCATGTACTAGCACTTTTTCAATTATTAATATAAGTGAACTTTAATACTGAACATGCTTAGAAATGACTTGCACTTGTGCTTTGAAAGGAAAAGTGTTTCCTGCAGTGCTGCTCCCATTGCAAGAGGGGAATGGCACAGGGATGAAACCGGGCTTTAGCCACCTTCATCTGCCTGTGAAGGATTCCTGTGGTGTGCCTCAATGTCCCTATTTTAAAAGAAATGGTATCACAGGTCTGCTTTGCATTGCTGTTGAAAAATACCATTTCCTTTCTGAAAGCAGCAAAGAAACCCAGTTTCCTTCCACAAAACCTCGCAAGCGCAGAAACCTTCCCTTTCGTACATTTTTAAAGCGAATCCTAACCATTTGCCTCAGTGCAGTAAAATAAAATTCTAAAAGTCCCAGTAAGCCCAAAAAAAAAGCGCTGCACAATGAACAGATTGAGCAAGTGCACCTGGGGATAAATGCATTATGGACTTAGATCCATTATCACACCTCTTCCCATCACAGCCACTATCTGAGCCCCACAGGAAATCATTCATCGAGACGCGGAATGTCATTTTAGTTGTAGCATTAATTTCCCAGCTGCTGGTAAAGATATATTGTGCCCCTTCCCTGCGTATAAAAGAAAATGAGAACAACTCCATTTGATAACTTCGCTACTGGATGTAGGTTTTATTAAGGGCCAAGCTCTCTGTAGTGTAAACGTTGGGAACATGCGTGTTCCTTGCTGAAGATGGGCCCTTTGATTTTATTGTCTCTCCAAGCAGTGAGTAACATGCATTGACATATAGATGAGGAGGTTCCAAATGAAGAATATGGCCATAACTAAAATGATATTATTCTGTCCCCTCAAGGAGAAGTTTTTTTCTCGAATCCCAGCAGGAAGCACTTGTGATAAAACTCAGTTTGGGACATTATCCTCCTCATGTTTATTTACTTTTCCCCTTTTTTATATATACAATCAATATGAAAATGGAGCCAAATGCATGTAATACCACATAAACGCAACTGTTTGCTCCCTCTCTCTTTTTCTCTATGCAGCAGATTGAATCCTAAAATCTTCTATGGATCTGAGAACTATAGAGCGAGGATCTTTTAGAGCAGCTAAAAGGCAGAAAACATACTTGGTAGCAGTGTGCAGTCTGGTTCTTTCCTTTGATTCACATGGCCTATTTTAGACACCTGAGTTAAGATGAAGCCTGTAACAACCCAGAGAGCTTATCTCTGTCCCCTGATTACTCAGAGGTGCTATAACGAGCCCCACAGATTATTATTTCTGCGCTGTAATTGCTTGAATGTGGTGAGATGAATCCTCACCCTGTTGTCCAAGCGACTGGTGTTCTTGGAGAACAAGATCTGGAATTGTGGCCATGGAAACTAGAAGCACCTACTGTTGGTAGATAACCCTAATATCTGCTACTATAATGTCTGTAGATGAAAGAAGCCACATCCAGGTGGAATGGGGTACACTGGTCTCAGCCCTGTGGTATCTGTCAGCCTGGTTCTCCCAGGATCACTTTAAGTGGTTGTTTAACAGTAAAAATTATTAGTTCACACACAAATATAAGCATTACCTTAGAAAAATGGGTCCTCCAAAGTGTAAACAATGGGTTTTTTCAATGAAAACAAGTGGATATTTTGCAAAGTTCATTGTAAATTTGGCAAAAAAACCCCAAAACTTGGTTTTTTATCTTTGCCAGATCAGTCTTCAATGTTTAAATCCTGGAGAGCCTGATCTCCACCACAGACCCATACACATGAGTAAAGTCCCAGTGAAGTGTCTCTTTCAGCCTCATGCAAACCTTCACTTTGTCCTGGACAAAGTGTTTATTTTCACAGTGAATTTGGGGCAATCTAAGGCTCTTTTCAATGGGAAAATTCCATCCTAGTCACCAGCTCTCAACTGTCCTCTCTGTGACATCACAGAGCTCCTGAAATATAAGAATCAGGATACAAAGGAAATAGTCCTTCTGAATGCAAAAGAGGTCAAAAAACCCCACAGTTTTCATCCAGTGTCTTTCAGATCCACCTGAACACTCACCCACACGACTGACAATTCAGCATGAGGAAAAGAAATTTCTCCAGAATTGTTTCTGAAGGAAGAGCTCCCTTAATTAGTTGCATGGACTTAGACTGGTTTGATTTGTGCTTGTCATTAAACCATAATCTTAAAACCAATTCAGAGTAGAGCTCTTTTCCATTTCTCTCATTCTCAGTCTTTGGAAAAAAAAAAATAAAATACCTTCAGAAAAATCAGAGGTGAGTCAATGGGAATAATTTAAGCCAATATTGTGAAAATGTGAGCTCTCCACATTGCAGAGGAGGAAATTCCATCAGAGAGGAATGAGTCAAAAACATTTATCGCTACATGGCTGGAAACTGAGATAATGTGACTCGACATGATAAACTCCCTCCCTTTCAAATGCCAGAACAATGCCCATTTTTAATCTTCTACCTTTACATGTTTTAACCCTAAAGTAGAAATATATCCTGGCAGGAGGAAGTGACAGATGCTCTGTGTGATGTGGAGGTGATCAAAATAGTACATCTGGAACAGTGGCTGATGAAGAAGAACCTTTCACTTATCCAAGCTCTATATTTACTGGTAAGTCAGTATTAAACCACCAGACTGAGCCAGAAACTCCATGGTCATTAAGATTTTCATGGTAGGAAGAAAATCGGAGCTTCATGAACCAAAATATCTGCGGTCCTGTAAGGAGCTCAGCTACCCCTACTGAAGTTAGAATAAGTGTCTAATAGAGTAAGGGTTGTTCTCTCTAAAAAATGAATATATTAATTGCAACACTTCTAGTCCTCAGAACAATTATCCCATAAATAAAAAAGTTCTAGTCCTCAGAACAATTATCCCATAAATAGAGATTATGTTGTGGTCACAGTCAAGGGACACTCCTGGGAGAAAGGTCCATCACTTCATTTCTGTCCCCTTTCTAGGAGTCAGGCTTTGGGGCTTCTTAGGGCTTGGGGACATTTTCAATCTCGAGTGTTCAGTAATAACCTTCAGAAATGGGGATGATCCCTTCTGAGAATCCTCCTGATGAGGGCAGTCCCATGAAATGATGAAGAGGTGGTTTAGGAACCTCTCCTGATATAGAATCCTGGCTGTTTTCTTTCTGGACAGAGTTAGCAATCATTAGATTACTTATTAAGAGACAAAAGTGAGGCATCACAGCACGGAAGTTACATTTCCTAGTCTGCTAAAAAAAAAAAAAAAAAATAGACTTTAAGTACTCTTTTTTGTCTAAAACTGATGGCAACCTCCCAGAAGTCCAAACACGGTGGTTACTGCTGGGTATAAGCTCCTACCTAAAGAGAGAGCAAAAAAGTAGATGGCCAGGAGGGAGTTTCTGTTGATGGTGTGTATGAAATTCAGGTGCCCAAATTCCTAAAGGAAAACCAAATAAATTAACAGGACCACCTTCCCAATATTCTGCAGTAAATTTTCTCACTGCCTAATTGTGGTGGTGTCACAAAGTCTTGACGGAAATCAAGTAAATACCTATATGGCTCTTGGGATCCATAAATTAAACTGTCTTCTATCTGTCTCATTTGAGGATCTTGCTTTAGTAGATGTTCTCAGAGCTCATCTCTCAGGCTGGATGATGCTCAAAATATCATCACACCACCTCCTGCCTCCTCCCTGCCTGGGGCTCCCCTGCTTTTGATGGGACAAACAGAGAGGTGTTGGACAAATTCTCTCTAGAAGAAGCAGGGACTAAACCCAGAATTTCCATAGACAAAGTAGACACTCTTAAGGTGTGATTCCTCTGATCCATCCTGGGACAGCATCTTTTTTCTCTGGACTATGAAGATACTCTCAGGTGATTTTTCTCACACAGACATCAGATTTCCAAATTTATCCCAGACATACTAAATTGTGATTTACATGGAAATACTCCAGTGACCATCCTTAACACCATCGCTTCCCTTTCCCCCACATTTCCTACCCTCAAGCATTTTCTTCTCCCCATTTCAGGAGGTGAGAATGGTTCCTTATAGCGCAGTTTTGCTTTTCCTTCCCGTTTCCAAACTCATGAGTTTTCCCAGAGATTGAAGTGTGACTCGTTCTCCAACCACGTTTATGCAAATTGGGAGCCACAAGCTGTGCACAATTTGAATGTGCAACTGAAATCCAGTGGGTCTGAGGCATTCAGTGAGTGTGTTTTGGACCATCACTCTGTTTGTAAGCAGTGAGGCCAATTCTATAGATCCAACAGGATTTATTCCATATGATCACTCAGGCTGCAGTGTCCATCTGCAGAGGAGTTCCAGACAGCAGCCTAGTCCAGCCAGGATTGTTTCAGTCCAGGCTGTGCAATTTTGAAATTCAGAGACCAACATATTACACCACAGAAGAGAGAAGGAACTAACATTAGCCCGTTCTGAGCTGTTGCCTCTCACATGCTAAAGGTAGATAAAATTATGACTGACGTGGAGAAAGTGAACAGAAAAGGTTTATTCTTTTTTTTTCTAATACATGAAGTTAGATGGCATGAAGCAAAATTCCCTGGTAATGGGTTTTAAACAAGAAAAACCCATTGCATTTGCCATAAACTGGAAATCCTCATCACAGTGCGCCGTGGAGTCCAAATGCTGAATGGATTCAAAAAGTGATCAGAACAATTAATGAAAAAAATGTCCATTGGAGACGTCATTACAACTTGTGTCTCAACATCCCTGGCAAAAGAAGTCCAGAATCTTGAAAGATATGTCAGGGAAAATGGTTCATTTCTCAGTGAAACCCATCAGAGGCAGGACAGCAAGTTCAGTGAACTTTTGGCCTAATGCAGATTCCTGTGCATTTATACTCTTGGCAATAATCTGGGATATCAGCCACAAGATAAACTGTACCTCTAGTCTGCATTTGACACCAATAACGTCTTTATTCAAACATCATAGTAACACTCTCTTTTTCTAAACCATGCCAAAGTTTTCTTTGCGTGATCATATCCACTCCTTTCCACAGGGATTGTTTTCATGCCAAGCCTGATGCACGTGCAGCTCTGCCAAAAGTCTGCTCATGGATGTTCCACAGCCCATGAATCTGACAGAGTGGTGCTCGCTGGTTCACTCAGTTGAAGGCACTATTAAAAAATGTTGTCCCCTGGACAACGAAGCTTCTCATGATAAATGTTCTGTAGCCTTTCCTGATATAGAATCAAGTCCTTTTAGTAATTGCAGCTGACAGCACCTTGACAATTGATTTGTCAAATCACCTCATTCTGGAAATGCCGATATACAAACTGGTGCTTAGGGGATTGACTGGGAAGGCAGGAATAGTGATACCCTGTGCACTTACAGAAATAAAAGCTGTACTCCATATTCCAAGTGGTGACTCTGATGGTGCTAGATAGAAACATCAAATCCTTTTCCAGAGGAGACGTGTAAGAAATTATGTACTATGGTTTACTAACACAGATATGTTTCATAGAACCATAGAAACAGAAAAGATTTTGGGTTGGAAAGGACCTTAAAGATCATCTTGTTCCACTCCCTGCCATGGGCAGCGGCACCTCCCACTATCCCAGGTTGCTCCAGGCCCTGTCTAGCCTGGCCTTGGACACCCCCAGGAATGGGGCAGCCACAGCTTCTCTGGGCAACCTCTGCCAGGGTGTCTTCACCCTCAGCAGGAAGAATTTCTTCAAACTATCTAATCTAAATCTACTCTTTTTCAATTTGAAGCCATTCCCCCTTGTCCTGTCACTCCAGGTCCTTGTAAATAGTTTCTCTTCATCTTTCATATGGGGTCCCTTCAGGTACTGGAAAGCAAAAATTAGGTGACCCCAAAATCTTCTCTTTTCTAGGCTGAACAATCCCAATTCTTTCAGCCTTTCCTTGTAGCCAGAGGTGCTCCATTCCTCTGATCAACTTGGTGGCCTCCTCTGGGCTCTCTCAAACAGGCTGATGTCCATCCTGTGTGATGTACATTAAGCCTGGCTCAAGGTGAGTGAGAGAGGAAACTAATCCTTTCAGTTGCAATGAGCTGTAAATTCAACTCAAACTGCCTGTGAAACAATCCCTTAAACTATTCTGGGCATGTTGAGATGAAATTAAGATCTAAGCTAAAAATGAAACTTCTTGCTTTTCTTTTTCATCAGCTTAGTGTCTCGTTCTGAGACGTATTTGCCATTTTTGCAAAATTATTTTAATCCGATCATGAGAAATGTATGAGACTCCCCAGTACAGGCACTGAAAAGGGTTCACCAGTGTGCTCAGCCTGGCTGGAGATGGGATGCATCAGGTGGGAAGGTTTCCCATTTCATAGCCTGTTGGTTTTCCACAGCAAACCAAAATAGAAATTGGTTAATGGTGCTTAATATTTCTTGTACTGGGCAGGCTGTGGACAAAGTCCAACACCTGAAAACAGAACACCCTCTTTCCCGAGTCGCTGTCCTCATTTACCTCAAATCTTTAACACGGGTGAACTCGTGGGAACATGCCCCAGGGAGTTTGCAGCGATGTAATTAAGTCTGAAGTGCTGTATTTAGCCAGATTTGGCAACTCTAGTGGAGAAAAAGTCATAGAATCTTGGAAGAGCTGGAAAAATAGGTTCTGAGTCTCCTCACATCACATATTAGGAAAAGCACCACTAAATACATAAATCATTTGGGAATGTGAGAGTCCTGTAGGTCGGTCATGAACCTGGAGAGATGCACTTTGATAAAGCTGGCACAAATTAGAATAGAGGCAGTTTTGGGCCAGATATTTTGCTTTCAGGAACAGAATTTATTCTTCCAGTTTAGGACTGTGTATCTCTTACTTCAGTTTCTTGATCTGTCCAGCAGTTTGGGGCAAAATACCTTGTCTTGTTACTTATCTACTTACATATATGGGATTGCCTGAATTCCAGTGATTTCAATGGGAACTGAAGGTGCTTGTGGTTCCAGGCTTTGGTTGCCTCAGTTCCCCAAATACAAAACTAGACACAAAAACGCTTCCTACCTTCTTGGGCTGTTTGGAGAAAAATCCTGAGCAGACTGAGGTGCTTGTAGGTTTAGCACAGACATACAAGTGGCTCACATAGGCAGCTAATGTAAAGCATGGAGCACATATCCTTGATTTCTACAGCCTTGCAGGCATTTGCACCTGCACAAAATGAGTGCCAGATAGAAATAAAACTTGGATTCACATAATTTGTGTACCCTTTTTACAAAGACAAAATGACTACACAGGCTGCGAGGCACTGACAGTTCAAAATAGAGACACATCTCAATATCCAGCAGCCTCGTGTTTTCAAACACAGATTATGAACAGAAGTGAAGACTCAGCCCAAAATAAAGAAGACTTGATTTCCCTCTTAGGTTTTTCTTAAGGGTAATGTGAACAAAAGCTTAATTTTATTTTGCTAATTACTTTTGATGACAGTCAGGCTTCTGTGTCCCTTTTTACAATACATCTTCATGGTAGCTACTCTTACATTAATTATCCCAATAGGAATAATTATTCTCAACATAATAATAGCATAATAGTCTAGTGTAGCAGGGACAGAGATTTTTTTTTAATGTATTTATGAGTGACAAAAGGAAAAAAAAACCTGGGAAAAGTAAAAATTCCATTCTTGCGTCTTGTTTAACTAGTGCCCCCTCTTGTGGTGCTTTGGCAGCAGTACCAAACCCCAAAATCAGTTTTCTGAAGTAAAAAAAAAAAAAAAAAAAAAAAAAATTCCAGGATGTAATATAGGTTCGTTCCAGAGGTGATTTAAATCCAAGGTGTAGTAAAATAGATTAAATTATATTGAATGTATAGTCAAGTGGAGATCAATCAGCTGCCGATATTAGAAAAAAGAAAGTGTTAAGGGGATGTGGTAGGATGGACACAGCAGACAGGAGCATAGGATGTGCCTGGCTGCAAAAATCATTCCCCTTCTCTTCTGAACTGGACTTCTGGCTGGTGAACAGCTCGCTGACATTTTACAACCTTTCTGAAGTCATTGCTCATTCGAGCATCCCATTCCTCCTTTCTCTCTTCATTTTCCCTCTTCTCTCTCCTGGCCATCTTTCTTTTTTGTTTCCATTTCATCTGTACCATTACTTCTGCACTTTCTCTGCTCTCCAACTTTCTTTCCTTGTTATTATCTCTGCAAGCCAGACAGACACCTCAGATCCAATACAATGCCCAGCAATGCCCTTTTTTATCCCCCTTGTTTACCACCTCCAGCTTGGCTTTTCAAAATCACTTTTTTAAGACTGCTGATGCAGCATTCATTTTCCTTGCAGATTAATTCTATCTTTGCTGTGAGGAGCAGGAGGAAAAAATAACCCCAAAATGACCATTTTGAGCAGCCACTCGCAGGATTCTTCCTGGAGAAGTTTTAAGCCAGGAGATGTATCTTGTTCTACAGGGATCTCTGTCAACTTCTCTTTTTATGCATTTAATGTTCTTCCCCAGCGATAGCCTAAGGGTGCTTTCACTAAACAATTAATGTAAGGCATCTCCTGGGAACCTAATGGGTATTTAGCAATAAGTTCACTTCCAGTGAATTGTATAATGTGATATTTTGACAATGGATATAGTGAGGTTCTTGAAAGGTGAAGTTTTCTCCAAAGAAGCACTAAAATATCTAACAGAACTTCTGATAGCATTTTGTGGGGTGAAATGGGATAGGGAGTGGGTCAGAAGGAGTAGGGAATTTAGCAGAGTGTTAGTGCTGTTGTACAGTATGTTCTTTAATTTTAGTGTCATCCTGTAATAATGTTCACTTTCACTAATACAATGTACAAGTCGTAATCTATTAGCGAAAATAAAATTTGCTGTGACATTTGATATGAAAGCCGCTAGCAATGAAGGATGTAGTACTGCAAGTGATATTTGTATTCTGTTAATAAAAAATGATATTAACATATGAAACTAATACTAGGCAAGGAAAAGTGTTTAATATTAAGGCTTGAAACGCAGAAAGTAACATGAAATCTCCAGTCTGGTCTGATGTTGCTGTGTTCAGAATCACACTGAGGAGACTGTAGGCAGCAAGTTTTTTAAAAGGCAATTTTTAATTGTTATAAAAAGTAATTCCAAGAGTTATCACAACAATAATTTAGCATATTAATCCAGTCATTTAAACATAGAGGGTGGCATTTTTAAATAGAAAAAAATTGCAAGGCGTGCATCCAACATTGGAAATTTCCCTACTAGAATTATTCTCACTGTGTAATCTAAATAAAACCAGAACTTCAAAGATGGGGTGTAGGATTTTGTGGCATTTATCTGTGGTGTGACAGCTTGCAAACTGCAAAATATGTCCAGCTTTGTAGGATTGTGTGTGCAACAATTTTACAGAACCAGTCTTCTATGGGGTGCAGTGTGATATGATTTCACAAAAAATAAGTTGCAGATAGGTATGTACATAAAATCAGCTCATTTTTTTTCTATTTATGCACTTGAAACAGAACAGATTGGAGGGGTAGTTTTATTATTATGCTTTTTTCTAGGAGAACCGTGTTATAGTAGAACTGAAAAAAATCTGAACCTATGATACATTTCTATCAAGAACATACATACATACATAAAGACAGACAAATAGAATGAAAAGCAAACAGATTTGAAATGAAAACTGGACTCTTTTTTTCACAGTGTTATTCCCAAAAGCAAAATTAAAGTTTTACTCCAACCTTTCATTGTTCTTGGGCACAAAATAGCAAACATCCTAGAAACAATGAAACTACAAGAAACAAAAAAAAACAAGAAAAAAGTTCTGAACTCAGTCAACCCATTTAACCCAGTTTTACAGATTATATCTTTTATATGCTAATAAATTTAAAAATAAGAATTATTGATCTGAGTGGACTCTATTTACTGATTCACCGTAGATTTTCAGTTATGACATAATATTGATTTCATTTTCCTTCTAAATCAGTTTTGCAAGGTATTCAGAGCGAAGTCTGTGTGATATCTAACATCAGAGGCATACAGCAAGTGATTCTAAAAGTACTTCATTTCACAGGGTTCTGCCTTCCCTTCTCAGGCTTTATGGTAAATTTAAGCTCGTTATCATATTTTGAAATTTTTTAATATTTTTTCAAATATGGAAAACAGTATGTTAAGATTTAACAAGGACATATCTAAGCAATGAAAGCATGCAAGTTCTGTTATTTTTATAGGAGCTATTGCCATTAAAAGCAATTATATTTCTAATATTTAACATTAATTCCATTAAAAATGCAATAAAACATAGACTTTATATGCATGTTTTTTGTTTGTTTTACTTAGTTTTCAAAATCAGAATATAAATCACAGTCTTACAGCAGCCCTCATTCCAATCGCTTAAGTTTCTAAAAATAATCTGAATTAGGGCTAAACTGATTTATGGTTAAAAACATGCTCAACAGAACAACAAAAAATGCAGGAAGGTAAAATAACTGCAGAGGCTTTTTCCTGAGCTGGGTACATGGTTATTAAAGTAGCACCCTTATGGCAATAATTTCTGTTCAATAAATGTAGCCTAAGGATTTCCAAGTAATGAATTTTTCCAGCTGAAACTGTAAATGAAGACTCATTCCTTTCTATGAAAAATGTCAGATTCTGGGCCAGTGGAAATTGGTGTAGTTCTGTTAACACCACAGAACTCCGCTGATTTACACGGACCAACAAATTTGGACCATTTGTCTTATAAAACACCTCTATTTGCAGGGCAGAATCCAGCAGAGTTGTCCCTTGCGACAGGAGCGTTTCCCAGGCGGTATTTGCAGGCTGATTTATCAGTTCAACGTTACAATGAACCGATTTAACGTTCAGAGACATGAGTGCAGCTTTAGCCTATGTGCTAAACACAAGCATAAATAACAGTTGATGCCCAGAGCCTTAAACCTGTGCATATATATTCAGCTTCAGCCTCTCGACCTCAATGAGCCACTCAGAATTGCACATGAACGCAGCATTTGTAGCCTTATGCTCTAACAGATTTCTGTCTGCTTATTTTTGTAGAGGCAGAGCATAATCACAGTTAATCAGGGTAAATATGGAATGTCTTAGCTGAAGGCTGGAGGATTGCTCAGGATTCATAAATCCGAATGTTTCAGGGGGCCCACATTTCAGGCAGACTGCTCAGCAGTGCAGGGTTTGCTGTTGAGGAAGTATTTGACTGCAGAGAGGTAACAGAGATACTTTTCTGCTCAAAATTATTTCCTCGAACTTATTTTAAAAGCCTCACTCTTTATTCCTTCTTCCTCCTTATTTCTTTATTCTCTAGCAAGTGCTAGAGTGAAAACAGAGCCAAGACAGACTTCAAATCATGAAATCTTTGGGGCTGGAAAAGACCTGTGAGATCAACCATCCACCCAGCATTGCCAAATCCATCACTAAATCATGTTCCCACGTGCCACATCTACACATTTTCTGAACACTTTCAGGGGTGGTGACTCCAGTGCTTCCCTGGGAAGCCTGTTGCAATGCCTGGCCACACTTTCAGTGAAAAGAACTTTTCCTAATATCCAGTCCAAATCTTCGCTGCTGCAACTTGAGGCTGTTTCCTCTTGTTCTATCACTCACTATTTGGGAGACAAATCCCCACCTGGCTACAACCTCCTGTCATGGAGCTGTAGAAACTGTCAAGGTTCCCCCATTGAGCCTTCTTTTCTCCAGATTAAACACCCCCAACTTCCTGAGCTGCTCCCCATCAGACTGGTGCTCCAGCCCCTTCCCCAGCTCTGTTGTCCTTCTCTGTCCGTCTCTGGAGCAACTCATTACATTTCAGACCCTCTGAAACCCACACCTACAATCCTTTGGGTTCCCTCAATCAGCATCCAGTGTTGTCTAAATCTCTTCTTCATGGCTGTTCCCCGGAGCATTCACACCTTCATTTTTATTTGAGTCTCACTGGGTCTTTATTCTCAGTGGCTCAGCAATTAGGCAGAAAAATGTCCAAATTTTCTCTCTTATTTACAAATCTAAAAACTGGAGACTCGCTTTACTGAGAGATCTCCAAAGCAAACCTCATGTGTCTCTGGAGAACACTCTAAGATCTCAGTAAAGATGAATGGCTGAGATGGATGAGAGGCATGGGGCAGAAAACACTCCCCCACGGCTGTTATAAGAAAAGTCCTTAATAGGAACGGCTTGGTGGGGCTGGAAAGGCTGGGAGCAGCAAGGGGAACAGCTCTGAGTCTGAACACTCCAAGAGAAAGACCTGAGCTCCATTTGATACCATTTCTGTCTTGTCAGTTGGTCTCTTGTTATTGTACTCATCAAAGGATCATAACTGAGGATCAAAGTTTGCAGTTTGTTGGGGTTTTTGTGGTGCTTTCTTTTTTTTCTTTTATTTTCTTTTTT